>JAEQBH010008125.1:0-144044 GCA_016808115.1 Tetrastigma voinierianum
TCCCAATTGAGGCCACAAAACATGCCACAAACACGGCACCAAACATGCCAAGCAGGTGTTAAAAAACCATCCCTAGCAATCATCCTGTAAATACCCCAAAAGTAGGAATAAAAAACCCAAATTCAAATCCATACAAATTCTACACCAAAGTTATTAGCCTATAATAAGTTCTACACAAACTGAGTAAGCTCCATACTAAAGTCTAAATGTGTCCATAAGAAAACCATTAATTAAATCCATAAACCATACTTCCATACTAAAATCTTAGCTCTATACCCAAAACCATACTAATTCCATACTTCAGTACCTTTGATCTTCTTTTGAACTCCTCTTCTCCTTCTCTTCTTCTTTCTTCTTCTTCTTCTTTCTTCTTCTCTCTTCTCTCTTTCTTTTTCTCCTATCTGTTTTGTTCTCCTCCACCAAAGACCAAAAAGATATTTTGGCTTTTGATTCCCATCCTTATTTGTTGGATTTTACTTTTCTTTATTAACACTTTGTCCCTATATCTTCATTTATTTGTACTCCCACTTATTCAAATTCATTTTTGGCCTATGAACTTTCTTAAATTATAACTTAAATCTTAACAGAAATGACTAATTTATCCTTATTCTTTGTATAAACTCGATTTCCGAAATTTTCTTTTAGATTATTTTATCCCGAAAATATACATTTTACTTTTATTATGTTCTTAAAACATGTTAGAAAACTGTCGTGGTATAATTTGTGTTACACTTAATGCGCAAAGCCTGCACAAAATATATTCCTGAGTCTCTCACGTCCTCCCGTAAGTCCCTCCGAGGGAGAACCCCACCCTTTATTCGGGGCTGCTTTATTTCTCAACCACAACGCCGCCCTGCCGGGAGCGAGATGGAAATACAACACGGCCTTACTACTACAATGAAGCTCTAAGGGGGAGCTTAAGGAAAGTGTATCCTAATATGGAGAAGTTAATACTAGCATTGATGACCACCGCCAAGGTCAAACTAGGCTTCGCCACCATTGAAATCCCAACAGCAACACCCAATAAGACAGATATCGACAAGCGAGACCTCTGAAGCACCGAGCAAACAAGATAGTCAAATGAAAGGACATCAACACAAGCGAGGACGACGGTCAAAGGGCAAGTTTTGCAGATTTCCACTTGAGAATCACCCCTTCAGCACCCCCTAAGATCGCCACCGGGTTACTTCAATTAGCTGCCCGACTCACCCATTTGGAGGTCGGGTCTGCCGATGGGGCTTCCAATTCCCAAGGAAGAGGGGCGGTCTGATTCACCCTCCCTCGCATTTAGATCGACGCGGGCACCACCTATTCGGTTTCAAGCCTCCCAATATCAGGTCGAAAATTAAGTCACATAGTTTCCAGTTTAATCTTACCCATTCATGTTGATCAACTAGAGATACGCAAGGATTCCCAATTGGTATGGGGCAACAGAGGACTCCTACGGCCAGGTGAAAAATGGTCCACTCCTTAAAAGGTAGAGCTCATTAAAAAGTTTATACGGTTTCAGTCACATGTCCTATATGAGAATACGCAGCAGCATGCCTGACAAGCTAACAACAGCTGCCACAAGAGGATCTAGTAATGTGATCGATACCAGTTAAGCACCCTCCCTAACCCTGCGGAACGCCGACGTATGAAGAAGTGTCTCCTGTAATGTCCGTGAGCCGAATGGATGGACCCTATCTAGGATTAATGGTGGACTAAACCTGCGCGATCCGCTGAAGCCTCAAGCTCGGGGTGCATGCAGGCTCGCTCGATTCACCATTCATCAAGGGACCCTTATAAACCCAGGCTTTTCACACCCATCCCATGCGTGGGAAAGGAAGACGCCTACGTGCTCGCAGAGGTGCACGGCTGGGTATCTATGGCAACCATATCTGCCAGTCCTTGGCAAAAGAAAGAACCAAGACAAGATATTATCGGGTCTATAATATTCATAGACACCACTGGGAGCTAGTAAAAAACAAGACTGTTTAAGAGGCGCTCAAATCCTCACCCCTTCCGAGCCGCTAACCCCAATCAATAGCCCTGGCCCAATGCTGGGGCTAGGACTTATTGGGACCCTACCGAATGGGAACAATGCAAGTTTATCGTGGTGGCGGATCAGTTTCCACCAAATGGGTCGAGGCTTCAGCCATTAGCAACAATCACCGAAAGCAAAGGTGCTAAACCTTTGCTTAGCGGTCCATATTATGTAGCCCGTAATCCCAGCCCCGGTATCCTGGAGCAATGGAAATAGTTCGACAAACCCTAAGTCAGATTTCGTGCAAGCTCGTGAATCATGAATTTACGGTTTCTCACTTCATCTTTACAAAGCAACACGCATAAGTCACTGCAAAGGGACTCTCAAGGCAAAAAATAAACCGAAAATCTAAAGGAAAATGGGCATTACTCCTCATGTGTTGCGGGCCTACGTGAACTACACGCCAGATCAAGAACCTAAGAAACCCACTCACTCCTTTAGCGCTTCGCGCACAAAGCCGTAGCTCTCGCCGAGGTTGCTTTCGTGTTCACTAAGAGTCAGTTCGCAAATACCAATCACAACGGCGAGATTCTCCGCTCGAACCTTGACCTCCTAGAAGAAAAGTGGAGGTCCTAAAGCGTGCCGAGAGGACTATCACGGAAGACAAAGAAATATTACAATCAAGAGTTACAAAGCCAAGGAGTTTTAAGCCCGCCGACCTAGTTCTAAAGAAACTTCAGCCAACAAGGAAAGACCTCACACACGTGAAGCTAGGACCCACTAAAGGACCTAATGTGGGTACTGCGCATTAGTCCAAACCCTAGAAACTACAAACTCAAACATAGAGGGAAAATCTTACACACTCTTAATCATCAACACTGTGCATGTTTTTACCAATAGACCTCTTGATTGTTAATAGTCTTTGTTCATTTTCAATTGATTAATATTCTCACGGTGAACACAAAAAAAAAGAAACAAACATCGACAAGTACACACGTTTCCAGTGGAATATTGTAATTTTTGGCTCATTATCCTAAGATCAAGAATCGTACAAAGCCGCTTATGATCTCAGAAACTATTAATCAACACAATGTCACACATCACAACACCCAGCCAAGGCAAAAGACCACAAGAAAGGAAATAAAAGGAAAAGGAGAAAGAGAAAGGAAAAGGAATGAGAAAGAGAAAGGAAGCAAGAGAAGAGAGAGGAAAGGAAGTGTAAGAAGAAAAGAGGGAGATAGGTATAATGGAGGAAGCTCGACTTAAAAAATATTCCTCCGAAAGCATACCGCCCCTCCGAATATAGCCCCCCCGCCCATCAATGAGCAAGACTAGAAACAACACAACTCCACAAGGAAGGAACTAGGAAACACAACTCCTACAAAAGGCGTAGCATCGAAACTAAAATTTAACCTACCACGACGTATCTCGCAGAAAATACCGACTCGAAGCTTCATCATTCACAACCTCGGTTAATCGTCGAAGAGAGGCATGTCGAGAGTATAACATGGACCTTCGGCCAGTGCGCTATTGATTCATGCATAAGTAGGAAAATGTAATCAACAAATATCTTGTTCCACGTTTAGGCTGTTATCAAAAGAAGGTACCAGTGGTCGAACACTTGGGATATTTTCGTGAGAGAAGAGTTACAAAGGATTGAAAATGAAGTTACTCTTTGATTTTGTGGGATTTTGTAAAAATGCTGTGTGAGAATGGTCGGTGGAACCGGAAATAAATCTAAATAAACTAAGAGAACTCCTGGGTCTCAAAGCATCAAGAATCTAGGCATCCCAACATGTCTCGGGGTCTTTTTCCTAAGGCTGGGAGGATGACCTATGTCACTCTCTAATCGGATCTTCATTTAGCTTTAAAACCTAAACCCTAAAATTTTCTCTCAAAGACTACATTTACAGTATATGCTCCTGTGAGGCAGAACACACTCCTAACCCTACCCTTCAATAACTAAATGAGATAACTAACTGTATCGTGGATCAGTGATAAGTATCCATTGAACCCAAAAAGCTTGCTAAACATTTAGTGAGGGTATGTTTGTGAGATTTTTAACCTATGTAGAAGTAAGACCAGCACCATAAATGTTACATGAAAGCAAGAGAAATAATCCAATTTCAATTTTCAAAATCGGTCACCCAAAGGGCCTTCCAAGGATGAGGGGGTTTTTGAGCTGAACATCCTTGATTTGTCATCACTCAAGGGGTGTTTGGCAGCCAAGAAAATGCAAGAAAACAAAGGAAGGGATAGAAAACTCAGTGAGCAAACTGTGAGAGAAGCTTTTGTGCCTCAATTTTATTGAGTGATTGATGGGACTTAAAAGATTGATCATGTTATGCGTTGAGCTTATATAGGTGTCAGATTTAAGGGAAATTACAAAAAGTGTATAAAGGAACCCGTAATTACATCAAGGGAAATTGTACAAAACCACAAAGCGGGTCAAAAGCACAACAACAGGAGCGTTAGTGGAGCAAGGTTGCAAAATTCTCGCAACCTATTTAAATTGCAGTGTTGCTAATTTTCGCAACCCCAAAATTTTCACTGCGGTTTTCCTTCTTCAGTATTTTTTGCTCCAAATTTCCTCCGTCTGATCATTATCTTAATCTCGCCTCGAGTTCACCTGTTTGAATCGGATTGAAGATAATGAGGTCGGCTCAAAACTAAGCAAAATAGCTACAAAAATGTAATAGTAGCAAAGCTGACCTTAATTATCAATCAAGAGCTTAAGCTGCTGACAGTACACAAAAGTGCTTTTAAAACCCGCAATAAACAGGCTCAAAATAGCAATTAGTCGGGCACTAATCAATTATTTATAAAGAAACCAGACGCTGAAAGCCCGCAACCGTCTGCATTGCCCATAGGTCCGCATTAAACCACACGCGCCTTCCTGGGGTGGAGAAGACGAAGGAGCCATGTAGCTCGGGAGCCTTGTAGTCAGCCAGCGAAGTCATGTATGTCACACTCCCGATTCCCTTGGCCCAACCCATCGGTCGGTCCGAACCTAGTTCTAAAAGACTAGATACCGGACTCATTAATTGCTTTTTTTTTTTTTTTTTTTCCTCAAAGCTGAACTTATAACAGAATCAAAATATCATATTCAAAATAAAACTACCACCGTAGTGGTGTTTACAGTATCTATACACATACACTGAGTCCCATTTACATATACAAATCGTATTTACATTCACAATTATTATCTGTGCCGAACCCATCATGGATGAACCCTTACTGTGGTCGCTCCACCATGCTGATGTTTCGACGTCTCCTCCTCGTACTCCAGGCGGATTAAACTGGTGGCGTTTTTACGCTTAGTAACATATGACTTGATACAAAACACATGCACTTATACTCGAATCATAATAAATATAAACAGAATGGATATCAAAATCTTTCGATTTCATATAACATTTACATACACTATCCCTGTAAATGAAACTTATGCTTTTCAAATATCTCATATACTGTGATCGAACTTATACTTATAACAAACTTATAGTTTACTCAAATTCCATAATCGGTTTACGACTTATTCTTATTCCAATCTCCCGTAGACACATACTTATGCTTCGAATCAAACGAGATTTATTCAGACTCCCAAAGGACATATATATCGGACTTGAATCATACTTATCTCGACTTATACTTATTCAGGATCTCCCAAAGGACATATACTTTAAACTTCGGTTGCTAATCGACATTTATCCACATACTGTGAGGGAGCTCACGAACTACAAGCTATAATGCAGGCACTCCCTTTGGCACAACAAAGCTTATACTTATACTCACGTGGAGTTTACACTGTCAAGGCACGTGAGGTACTACGTAGACATGACTAACGTATACCGGTCATGGAACTTATTCTTATACGAAGTAGCCAAGCACATGAAACTATATCTGGTACTTCAGATCTTATACTTACTACTAAGCACATCCTGTCTTACGTAATATACTTGTACATTAATCTTGTTCTTGTATTTCTGATCGTATACTTGTATTACATAGTAATCTTAAACATGTATTTCAGATTCTACTTTGTCTTATTAACTTATACATGTATTTCGATTTTATACTTGTCTTACGTAGAGCATATACATGTATTTGCATCTTATACTGTCTACGGAGCATATACTGCCTTACTGATTCATACTGTGTTACGAATCCTATTCTGGTTTTACCATCTTATTCTTGCATGGTTAAAAATTTAGGTATGATAAGCTCCGAACATATTAGAATCATATCACCTGTATAATGATCAGACTTATGTGATACTCACATTAGTCCGTAGGTACAGATCACATCAACACATATACTATGTTTATACAATTCAATAGGTCCAAAATGCAACAGAACATACTATGATCAATTATCTGACTATACATCTATATACATAATAAAAGAGGTTGTTTGATCCTATAGAGTTTGTTTTTATTCTTATATAAAAACCAAGAGGTATTACACGGATTCATTATAATTTTAAGTGTTCGTGAGGTACTAATCGGGATTTATACTTATTTTAACGATACGGAAGTACCGTAGGTACTACTGTGGAGATTTATTGAACAAAGTACCTGAGGGTACTACATACATATTCATGTAAATTCAGAGGTACATCTTAACTTTACCGATTCATTTATTACCTGCCTTACCGTAGCCTTATCATATAATTGTCGAATTACCGCACTAACTAAGAAATGAGCAGATCGCAAAGATAATGGGCACCAAGTGCCAATACAAGACCGAGGTAATCGTGAGCATCGACGACGCGCCTCGCCTAATGTGAATCGAGTGTCGTAGCACCGCCAGGAGGCCGGGCACTCATCGACATGCCCGACTAATGCCATCGGCGTCAGAGCACTGCCAGAGTGCCGGCACCGACAAAGACGCGCTCCGCCACGCAACGGCGCGTCGTGAAGACGCCAGAGCCGCCCAAGACCGACGTGACGTGTCGCCCACGCAATCAGAGGCCGTAGTGACTCGCCAGGAGTGCCAAGCACCGATCAGGACACGTGCCTCGCCCACGCAACAGAGTGTCGTAGCACCGCGGAGTGCCAAAGTGATCCACAAGACGCTCCACTCATTCATTCTTCTGGCCTCGTAGTCATACGATCATATGTCTTTCGCAGCTTATAACCTATCTTTATCAGCATTCAGGTTCATGATATTTTTGCTTTTCATGTCTCGGCGTTCATGTTCATATTTCAGTTCGCTTTGATGTTTCATATCATGTTCATGTTTCATGAACACATCTATACATTTTGTATTTCTATAATTTCTTCGTTTTCATGCCTATCAGATATGGCATTCCCATATACTTGTAAGAAAAGGATGCTATGTATTCACACATAATTTATGTGTATTCTGTCCCCCATAAATCTATTTTACTTAGAAATTGCAATCACTCCAATTAGATCATCCAAACTAAAGTCATGGCATTTTTATGCCAAACTAGTCAATTTACCGATATTACACTCAAGATAGTTTGTAATACCCATTTTCTAGTGTCTTAACTCCATATTTGACACTGGTTATTTTTACTCCTTTAAAGCTAAGGTGCTAAGAGTTCTCCTCCAACTGGAATCACTCAAATCGGAGCACCGGAACTCAAGTTATGTCCTAAACAACCGGGACTACTCTATGGTCAAAACACAGAACATAATTTGGGCTTTGAACATAGCCTACTAAGTGAATATTCAGCTACATAGAGTCTAATTTGAAGGTATCTATTTCAGGATGTTTGGGCCCGCCTTGAAGTCTATTTTAACAAAACTTAGTTCACTCAAATCGAATCAGAAATGAGAAAGCAAGTGGCTAAAATACGAACGCCGGTCAAAATAGAAACAAAACACTACCCGTACTTCCAGATAGCTCGACTCACTTACACTCGAATTTTGCCTGCATGGGTTTTCTTTCAAAAATCATCTTTCAATACTTATCTTATGCACATTGAACTCAAACATGTTTTTTATTCATTTCTTATACAAGGCCTAGGGTTTTACCTAACCCAACTTCAAGAAACTAGGTTCTACCAAAACCTAGAACAAGAACAACAACATATCCATGCTTTACATACAAACCCCAAAACCCAAAAACACATGTACTTGGGGACTTAGATTCTCTCATAACAAAACCCTAGAAAAACAAAGGGATTTATGATGATTTCCATACAAGAACTCATTCTAGGGTTAGGTTTCCTACAACCCACAACCCACAAACATGTATATATACAAGAAATCCATGTGATCCATACACCCCATACACAAGATTAGCTTCACACCTTTGCTTCGGGCTTCTCTTCCTCTTCCTCTTCTTCTTCTCCCTTCTTCTCTTCTACGGTTTGGTCTCTCAAAATTGAGAGACCAAATTTTCTTATCCAGATTTTAATTCTATTGTTGCCTGCCTAGACAAAAACCCATTTTTATTTTCTTAAATTTTCTCTTTTTATTATTCTCTCAATCAACTTATATATATTAAACTTTACATCTTATCTTTTCAAATCCTACAATTGCATATAAATCCTATTTATTTATGCCCTTTTGTCCTCAAGTGGTAAAGTGACCACTTTAATCCCTTGTTCTGGCTATCTACTGGCCCTCGTTTACTCCAAAATTTTACTGATTGTATTGTTCTTAACAAGTCCGAAAAATACTAGTATATTTCAGATGTTGAAGCAATGTAGCTCGGGAGCCTGTAGCTTAGTTCAAGAGAGCCTCAGCCTCGCTCAACGAGCCTTGCAACTCGATCCAAAAGGCCAGGCCTGGCCCATAAAGAACCCGACAGCCTGTAGATGCGGCAGCCAAGGATCCAAGTAGGTTAGAGCCTCAGGCTCAGCCAAGAGAGCCTTGCACTAGCCAATGAGCTCTGGTGCCTCGGGATTCAAAAGGGGTCAGACAGCTCGAACGCAGCATCCCAGCGTACTTTGTGGCGCTGGCAGTGCTATGATCAAGTGAACAGGAGCCATAGTCGGGGGGAGCCCACTGGGTCAAGAGAGCCTGCAGCCACTCAACAAGCCTGCAGCTCGTATCTGCAAGGTGCCCAGACACCCTGCCTCCTCTCATGCAAAGAACCCGACACCACAGCTAAGAGCCAAGGATTCATGTAGATCAAGAGCCATGTAGTAGCTCAATTTCAAGAGAGCCTTGTAGCTTAGTTTCAAGGGAGACATGTAGCTTAGTAGAGCCTATACCACTCCCTGAGCAATGTAGCCTAATTTCAAAAAGAGCCTCAGCAGCCGCTCAAAAGGGCCTTGTAGCTCGCTCAAGGAGCCATGTAGCTCAGAAGCCATGTAGTAGCTCGCCACAGGTTTCCTGTAGCCTGGGTCATGGAGTCACAGCTGAGGGTCATGAGAGTGTCACTCAAGAGAGCTGTAGCCTCGGTTTCAAGGAGCCATGCAGCTTAAGAGCCTGTGAAATGGGCTTTCTGCGGAGCCTGCAGCCGCTCTTAAGAGAGCCTTGCAAACAGCCAACCCAACCCCGCAAACAAATTCAAGGCATGGTGCCCGGTTCATAAAGAACCCAACAGCCTAGGGAAGGCCATGGTTTTATGTAGCTCAAGAGCCATGTAGTAGCTTCAGCTTTCAGAACCACGAGCTCAGGAGCCATGTAACTCAAGTTTCAAAAGAGCCTGTAGTTCAGCCAAGGAGCAATGTAGCCTGCTTCAAAAAGAGTTTTGCAGCCCGCTTCAAAAGGGCCTTAGAAGCCTGTTTCAAGGGAGCACTAATGGCCAGATTTTCTTTGCAGCTCTATTGGTTAAGAGAGCCTCAGAATGCAAACAAATTACGGTCGTATAAATTTAAAATAACCTGCAACCATTTAAAGATCAAAGTAATTGTGAACTCAAATAATGTGTAATAAAAGAAGACAGGAAAACCACGGAAGAAGAACGAATATCCATAGAATGACAAAGCCAATGTCAAGGATCACAAATGTCCAAAGCTTATATCAAAGCAAGATTATGGGCCAGTAAGGTGGGCCTAAATAAGCTGAGGGGAGCCAGCTTGAGCAGCCTCAGAGGTTCAGCTCTTATCCGTGAATCAAAAAGCCCCACAGAGAGGAACCAGCCTCGGTAGGAGTCTCTCGGGCCACTGTGGTAAGGAACTGAGCTGTTTAGTAGTAGAACACCTCGGATCTGCCTCGTCTCGTAAACGATTTCTTCCGCCTTCTTCACGGGAACTTGAAGATCGTTCAAACTCAGAAGTTTTGGCAGCCGACGCTGAAAGCGAGCTATCCGGCGTCTAAGGTGTGCCGCCTTAGTTTATTACTCGCTCCTGTTGATTGCAGCTCTCACTGGAGGGCCCCCCGCATAACGCTACTTCATCTAGGCGCCACAGTTTCCTGCAACTTCAAAGCCTTCTACAGTTCGGCCCAACGTCAGCATGGTAATTTCTCGGGCACTGGAAACTTCCCTTATCTACCGTAATCTTTACCAAAACTTTAGGCTCCTTATGGTTTCTTTTGGTTCTCGCCGTCTGTGGTCAGGTATGCTTCACTGATTTGCGTCCCAAGATGTCATCCGTCAAGCTAGATCCTAGCCTCGCAACTTCACCCCCCAAGTCGCGAAGCAACCTTCGCCTAGCGCTCTCGCCAGCAGCTCGCCGAACCGGGCCCTCCTCACCGTGTCCTTAATATAGCGCATAAAATATCGGTTTCAACCCGACATATCTTATTTGATTTTACTGATATATTTGATATATCTAGAGATACCGTGATGGCTTTACAGAATATCAATATATCGGTTCAAAACCGCAGATCAACCATAATCGCTGGATCAAGTCGATTTCAAACGAGCCATTTAATATATTCTGATATATCCAATATATCCCGGATATTCAATATTTTACTCAAAATAACTAATTTAATATAAAAGCATGTGACTGATGAATTTCCACTGGAGAGATCGATCCAAAACCACAGGTCACTCACTCACCGATATCGTGTCTGAACACCATACTCGGATATATCTGAGATATATTGACCTGATATATCGACATTTCTCATCCCCGAATATGCTATGGGCCCCGTTAAGGAACAAAGGAGTTAGCAGACAACATTAACACAACGACAAGACAAATAAAAGCAAGGCTGGCGACATACGTAGACTGTCCCCCGGAGGGAGTCAATAGAGCCCTCAACACGCAGGCTTCCACTCTTCCTAAGATCGAGTCCCAAAGAAAACGAACAAATTTCGCAGCCCGCATTGGTGAGTAGCGAGTCCTCACCCCCTCGCCCAAAGCTGATCACCCCACGCCCCATGTGTCGAGGAAGGGTGAGGCGTTTATCGCCGAAGGCCCTAGATAAAGATAGAAGGCTGACTTTCAATGGCTCATGCCCTTCCCGAAGAACCCTCGCCTCGGGAGCGGAGGATCGAATGACGCCGCACCCGCCCACCTCCTCCGGGAAGGTTCTGGCCAAAGAGGACCACGCCTACCCCTCAGACCTGTCCCTGGAGCGAGTGGGGACTCATAATTCACTTTCTGGGGAGTTTACCTCGAGCCGGGGGACCTCTCGGGAGGATCTTGAGCCTACGCTTTATGCTCCTCTTCTCTCTCTCATTAGCAACTGACACCTGCCTGGTTCTCCTAAGTCGGGTTTCACAACTGTGAGAGCCCCCTGTGGAAGCTTCCCAAAGGTGGAGCCGGAGGAGATCTCAAAGAGGGGAACTAGGTGGCTGGCCTTACTCCCGAGGAGCCGGAACAACCTGACCTAATCGGGATCGGAATACGCCCGAGGGCTACACTTGCCCAACAAGCCGCTTCACTGTCTCAGGTGAGGTCGTGGACGAACACATGAAGGCAAACACAACCATAACAAAGCCAAAACATAACCCGACTCCTCCGAAAAATTGGTCCCCTTACTAGCAGCGGACGCGTGAAAAACTCACATAGGTTCTCAAAGGTCCACACCGGGTTTAAATCCCTAAACGTATCATCTGGTCAAGAGGTTGTATTCTCAATGCCGACCCCGACAAAGAAATAGCGCTTCCAAAGGTTTTATGGGAAAGAAGGAGGTCAAAATAACAGCCTGGCAATGGCCCGCTTTAGAAATGTACAAGAAGCCTCTAGGCCTCCTTCCCGGCCGAAGAGATCCAAGAAGAAGCTATACGACCCAGTCTCTTATCCCCAAAAACCAAAAGGCCAACCAAGACACCCCAAAAATCGGGAGAGTCAGACTACATACACGAAATGTTGTGAACGCTTTTATGAAGGGAGGAAAAGGAGGCTAAGACCGTCTCAAAGGCCACCTCAAATAAGGCAGGCATCATCTTGGGAACCCGACACCACATAAGACGGAGGATGTACACTTATCTGCATTAATCGGAAGGTCCAATTTAGTAGCAAAATTTTAGTGAACGTATGGTTCGACCACTAAGGCCCACAGCCGTCTGCCATCTACAAAGAGCCCTCAAATATTCATAGCTAATGATATCTATCTCGATAATCTTCCCTTGCCTGCCTCGTGGAGAGATAACTCACTGGAAGAACTTGCAACCACAAATGATAAGATCACTAAGTCCCACCATTTCGCCCGACACCGACTCCTTAGCCGGCCTCCCCATTCACAAGCCATATACATGACTATACGCTGGAGAGAGAAATGGAACAGCAAACGAAAGAGGCGAGAATCTCAACCCAACACACCCTAACAAATCAAATTCAAAAACAAGGAAAAGAAACAGCAGGAAGATATTTGAACAAACCGAGGAAACAAGGAAAACGGCCTCGGTAGTGGTAGCTAACGCGTCTGGACACTAATTCAAAGATACTTCCAAACCGCAGGGCAGCGGAAAGTAATACAAGGATTGTTTCAGCATGAGGCCAACACCAAATGGGCGCGAAAATTGAAAAAAGTGCCATCATTATCACAAGACGCTTAACAACGACAAAGCTCAAATCAACCATCCCCCGTAGTTTCACGTGAAGCCGCAACCCCGATCCAAGAATGCTAGCCTCTGCCTAAGCCCCTTAGCTTATAATGGGGCTACTATGGGGTAGAAACTTACATATATATATATATATATATATATATATATATGTGGTATATATATTATATATATATATATATATATATATATATATATATATATATATATATATATAGGCCCAGAGTAGAACTGGTAAGCAGCCCAAACCTCCGCTTATGAAGGGAGCCGGGGACCCCCACAAAGCAAGCCTCGACTCCACAAAATGGTATCCTACCTATGCTACAAAGACGGGGCTGTACTAGACCAAATCATCTCACCGGGTAATCAAATGATATAGCGCCAAAAAACTCATGTAAAAGGAAAGTGTTTGACCTAAGGATCCGTGATCCCACAGATTGGGAAAGCAAAGATCATGGTGATCACGAGTCCTCTATTATCCCCAAGAGTCATCCATGATAAGGAAAATGAAACTCCCTCAACCAATGAGAAAGATACTGTGATCACCATCCAACAAGGAAAGTAACCATTATTTCCTCTTTATAAATACGCACCCATTCCACCACGTAGGTGCGTACGAGCAATAACGCCATAAAGAGTTGAATTCTTCTTCAAGAAAGAAATTGACTAGCTATTTGAGCTGCCACTTCAAGACACCGCCTGATCACCCTTTTTGTGCAAAGGTGTGTTGTCCAACGATCCGATCCATCAAACAGGCCCAACGGCCCCGAGAAGCTCCAACCTGGTATCGGTAGAAAAAGCACCATCAACACTAACTTAATTTAGTTTACAATAAACTAAAAAATCAAAATAAATGGGATTCTTTCTTTATTAATTACTCAAATATGATAATGGAAAAAGGAATACAAAAAGGGAAAAGATAAATGTTTTACACAAATCCAGTATGAATCCTTGATCTTACACAAATTCAAAGTTGGACCGAGACACAACTTGTGGTCTGCAAGAGCTCCGGATAATGAGAGGATCCCATCAAGAAAGACACAAATGCGAAGCATCATGATTTTCTATCATCAAGAGTAGTCAAAATTCATGAGTCGAGAAGACCTGAATATGAGATTCCAACTGTAATCATTCGGCACAATCATGGTGATATTGTCCATTTGCCTAAGGGTTCTTACCACTTTAAAAATGCATCTACTAGGTTGAGAGATCCTGCTACTATATAATGCCAAAGAATTTTCTCCTCCCTTAGATCCCGATGAATATGACAACACCTTCATGCAATAACATCATCATGAGTCCCACACACGTTATGATATGTTTACCAAATAAAATACATATCACGTTATAAACATATACATAAACATTTATCATCATCTTTTATTTAAATGTATTTTAACTCTGATAAAACTATATATCCTAATAACAAGTTCCGCTTTGCAAATCACTGGCATGACTGATAAAAACCCGTATGCATAAGAATTATCCAAATAGGTCCATCATCACACGTAATAATAATAAAGTTAAGATCATTATACTTCAGAAAAAGACCACGTTTGCTAACATGGAAACATGATACGCATCATATAAACAAATACATGTCCAGTTCAAAAGAATGATCTACTACAAAGAGAAATACTACATGGATTTATGTTACCGTGAATTTTCATTGCGTGAGTGGTATTTGAGTCCTTCGACCGAATTCACCATGGATTCCTTGCATGAGGAACTTCGTGTCTTAACGTAGCTCAATTAATGCCTCTTAATGTGATGGCACACAATATGGTTGGGTATGCAAATCATGTGAGAATGTGAGTGATAGTAAAGGAATTCCGTCTCCATCTAATTGGAGGAGACTTATCATTCTGATAAGTAAGTAGACTGAGAAATGCATGGTCGTACTCGAATGAGATTGATAGGGAGTTATCACATCATTTGTTTAGCCACCATCGAGTAACAAGAAACGACGGTTGTATAAAGATGACTCGCATCCATGCTTTGTACTTAATCGACATCGTGGTGGTCAAATGACTAATATCATACTTATGGTAAGGTTTTTCGAGTCATCGACCATTTGATTTGCAGTTATAATGCTCTGTTAGAGACCAATTATAACCCTGTGGGCTTAGAATATGATTCAGTCTGCCAACATCAGTAAACCAATGCGTCACACATAAGAATGAGCTATAATGTGGGATGTTAGAAAGGCTCTCTTTAGCCTATGATTGCCCAATCCTAAGTCATTTCAAGCCCATTAATAGTTAATGGAATTTGGTTTAAATTCGTTTTAATAAAAGCGTTTGGGAGGCTTGATATAAATATGGGGTTTATCATCTAAAAGGTGTGGTTCTTTAGAAGTGGGTGTTTTTGAGAGATAATTTTTTTTAGAGTTTTGGAAGACACTAAGGTGTCTTTGGTTTTGTGGGACAAAGACCTATCATAAGGTTCTAGCACATCCATTCCATCCATTAGCCGTTCGTGTGGATAATACTTTGTAGGTGCTCAGACGTATCGTTCTCTCGTTACACGATCATTTTTAAGGAGTTATGTTTGTGTTCACGTGTGTTACAAATCCGCACTAGTCGAAAAGGATTTAGTCTACAAGATGTAAGATCTGGATTTCATCAGATTTCCTTGATTCATTGTTTAGTTTCATCAAAACCGCTGATCCCAATGCAAGCCAAATATGAATTTTTTATCGCCACGCTTTCTTATCGATCAACAACAAGATCTCAAACAAACAAACATCTCCTACATGGCTAAAAGGGGAATAGACCCTTACATCGCTCTGGGACGGCCTACTATGTAATGACCCGGCCCAACCATTGTAGAGGAGCAACAAGCCAGCTAAACATTCACAAAGATAATGACGCATTCATTAGGTTGAGAGAGCTCAACCCATACTTATATAATGTCGTGAAATTCCTCCCTATCCAAATGGGATGCGACAAAAGAGAGTGTACATTTTACATATCTCAAGACTCACAAGCTCCCACGAGCCATAGTTGGTGATTTCAGAGCACCGAATAAGCTGTTAATAAAGAAGGCTAAATCAAGACAAGTTAAAGTGAGAGAACAAAGGCCTTGAACAATGTTCTACATGTGCTCTTCTTTAATATTGTTTCAAAATAACTTTTGTTCATACGGCTTTTAATCAATTTTTATTTTTATATCATTATTTTTGAAATAAATCTAATTATAATCATAAAATACATAAAATAATAACAAGATCCCACATCATAGTTGAACTTAACAATTTAAAATTGATTTGTTTTACTATTAAACTTATGTCTATGCAAGCTAGAGATAAAATGAAGAATGATCTATCTACTCACCTTATCAAGACACAGCAAGCGCGGGAGGTTCTATCCACATCTACTTTCCACTCGCTATTTAAACTTTTACTCTTCTCAAGGTATGAATCGCAAGACTTAAACGATCATAGTATGTTTGTTTCCGTGAAACCTGTGCTTTTCTTCGTTCCTATCTGCTATAGATGTTAAACCCTACAAGGGATGTCTCGAAGAGAAATAATACACCCTATTGGCAACCATCCTTGTCAAGCCCCTACCGAAACTCCAGCGAAGCGCTTGTCAAGAAACAACGCCCACCTTCTAAGCATTCTCGCTTAGTAGTTAGAAAAATTTTCTATTTTCTCTATTCAAACTTTTTAAAAACAAGGAACACGTTTATTACGAATCGACAAAACAAATTTTGAAACAAAGAAAATGAATTCACTATTAACATTTTATATGTTATGAACTGTAAAACAGCTTCCGGTTGCTCTTGCTTTAATTAAATCGAAACACGGATGGGTCGACAACAAAACCAAACACGGATTGCTACATTTTCTTCTTTTTTCTTCCTCTTCGTCTTCCACTCGATTTTCTTTCTCTATCAAGCTCACGAAACACGGGCCATGAATAAAGAATACGCATTTTAAACATACTTTACTGTTTTCATTAACTTCATTTTCGGAAGAAATTCACTACAAATTGATTTTCTATTCTTTATTTTCAACCAAATTCGTTATCGAAACGTATTTTCCTAAAATGAAAATTAAAGATTATAATACATCAAAATTTTCTTATATTCCTAATTTTGATAGAAGAAAATTTTCGCGAATCCAACATCAAGTTTATCCATCCCTTTCAAGCCCCACCCAACCTATCATATTTCAATATATTGCACTGGAGTGTTCCTATCTGCCTCCTAATTCTCAAGAGATACCAGATGCACATGCCCCACTATGTGCAACAAAGTAACGTCCCCAAAATCGCAGTCCATCCAACGCAATATCCACTGCTGGCGTTTCATTAATCAGAAACGTCCACTCCTGGTTGATATGGAAGGATGACAAATACCAGCATAAAGCTAAAAGCAGTAAACACTTCCCTTCCTCCATGTAGGCCATAGTACGAGAACAGAAGGAGATTTATGAGTCTTTCTATGACCATCTCCAATTACATGCTACGGACCCAATATCGACCTCAGTGATGGATTAACACAGTCAGAAGAAGTTGAATCAGAGGTGAAGGTGGCAAAGATCCGTTATCATCATGTGTTGGCATATCCAACCTAGAGTGATACATGATATCGCCTGTGAAAGGATTGTAGACATAATACTGATATGGACACACAAAGTAGAATCTATAATTACTACCTAACCTTGAGAGAAGAACCCAACCCAACCCCACATCTTGAAGCCCAGACGTTTGCACTGAAAAACAATCAATCCAACATATTCTTGGAAGAAAAGCAAAAGAATAAAATCCTAATCCATCCTATTCTAATTAGGAAACTAAAATCCTACCTAAATTAAAATAAAAGGAAACAACAAAATATGAATAAATCATACTATTAACTGGTTCTGTTTTTTTTTTTTTTTAATAAATTAAGTTGTCTTAAAATAGAAAACATGTAAAACAGTACAAAAGATTGTATTTCTTTAGAGAGATTGTTTTTGAAAGTTTTTTGAGAGAGAATAAAATAACTTATGGATAATATTTTTCCATGCTTTTTAATTTAGGTATATAAAATATTAATTTAGATAATACTCTTTTCACGCTTCTTTAAACATAAATCTTATTCGATATTGTGAAGTACTATATGAATATTTTTAAAAGAAATTTATTATAATTGAAATAACGAGGGTTTTTTACTGTTATTCACAGAGTTTTTTTTTGTAAGCTCTCTGCTCTTCTCGATTTTATCTTTTTTCCACTGGTTTTTATTCCCATCTGCTAATAGTTAATGAGAAGAGAAATTTATATGTTTTTTGGATATAATTATTTTAACATTAAACTCTCAATTTCATATACAAGAAAGTAGTATCTCATCCTAGTTCGCGTAATATAATACTCAATGATTTTTAAAAAAGGAAACAATAAAACTACATTGTAAGTAAAAGTGAATTTATGTAAGTGTTTTTGGATATGAATTTTTTAACATTAAAATCCCAATTTCATAGAGGTCTCATCCTACTTCATAGATAGAACACTCCAACATTGAAAAGATAAGATATTGAGTCAAGCTCAAATAGTATTACATTGTGTTAATTGTTTAACTCTAAATATATATATAATAAGGAAGTTGCATAATAAAAGAAAAAGGATAATATTTCACTCTTGAGTAAAGGGAGAATGTTATTTCAGACTTTAAAGTCAATGCTTACAACAAACTCCAACTCAAGATCACACAAAAAGAAAACACAAACTCATATCCATGTATATACTTTTCAATTTCCAAACCCCACATATCAATCCCAACCACCTTAACTTCAACAGTCTTAGGCCTCGGCTTCCGGCGGCGGCGGCGGTGAAGCCAACGGTCACTGTCAACACCTGTCTCGACAAACCGCCGATATCTTATCAGTATCTGCATTCTGAGGCAAATAAACTTCCTACAAACCTCCCCATCCTCATCACGTATTACCTCTGGCCCTCTTCCTTCTCCTCCGCCGCCTCCTCTCGCCGCTGATCACCAGCACGTTGTCGTCCTCCACCTGAACCTGATGTCGCCGGACTTCAGCCCGCATGTCAATGATGAAGGCGTAGGAGTTGGGGTATTCCCTTGATCGCTGGCTGGCGTCGCCGCTTGGCGGCTCTGGCATCGCGGACGAAAAGTGGTGGCGCTGCTGATGGTACTTGTTTCCATGGTTTTGAGGATCTGTTGAGTGGTCGAGAAGAGTGAGAATTTAAACCATGATTCTACTGAAGTCCTCATGATTATAATCTTAGATGACTGAGTTGTAGATGGTAATCTTGAGTTGAAGAAATGGGAAGGTGGGAGGGATTTATGGAGATGATGGAGTTTGGAAGAGGAAGGAAGATGAGAAGCTCTCGAGAGATGGGTGTAGAAGTCCTGATCTTGAAGGTGTTCGTGATTGTTTTTGTTTTTCTACATGCTTCTAGTTATGAACTGGATTTATTTTATTTTATTTTCTATAATTACACTTAAGGTGGGTCTATGAAAAAACTTGAGTTTTACTTCAGCTTTGAAACTAAATACAATCTTTTTTAATTTTATTTTTCTTTTAATAATTATTTTAAACCAGTCTCCAGTTTCACGAGGTAATGAACCATGTTTTAAATTGGTAATTCATATTATATATTCTAATATTGTATTTAATTAAGAAAAAGTTCATGTAATAATGGTAATAAAAGTTCTTTTTGAATCGGAGTAATGGTAATAAAAGTTAAAAATAAAAAGTTAAAAATATATAGGTTATTCAGTTTTTGAATACAATTATTCTTTGAATTTAACATTTTATGTTATTGGAAACTATTCTTTAATATCTTAATTTTTCCAAAAACTGATTTAAAACTATAACCAAACAAATGTCCTGAATTTTAACATAGTTACCTTAATGTCCTAAACATGATTGTCCCTCAAAAACTGAAGATGAAATGAAACAGAACTCATACTGCTCAGCTAAGAAAACAGAGGTAAAGACTCCTTTATTATACTATTAAAGATTTATTCACCATTTTCACATTAATTCTACAGAGACGCCCATATCCACCTGCTATCACTTTAAAACAAAGTCAGACAGAGATCACACATTCTCAACCGTATATATATATATATATTACCATACTATATATGTTATATATTATTATGTATAAACCCTTGTTAACTTAACCACCAACTTTGACCTCAATGTTTGGCTTCACGTGGCTCATGGCGCCTTCAACCGTCACCGTAAGCACGCCGTCCCAATAAATCAGTGGATATTGCTTCCGACTACTTCCGGCAGCATAAATGTCTTGAGAAACTTCCCAAACCGCCTCTCTACATTCTCAGATACTTTCACGCCATCTTCCTGTCCTTCTCCTTCTCCGGTTGCTTCCTCTCCAAACACGACCAGCATGGTTCTCGATCAGGTCCGGCTTCAGACCCGGCATGCATGTCCACAATGGAAGACGCATGAGACTGATGAGTTTGGGTGCTCTTTTACGTCCGCTTGTAGCGTTTCATGGCCTGTAACGGCGGACGTAGCCCTTACGGGTGCTGTGTCTTGTGTTCTTCTCGTACATGTCGATCATGTCGGATACGACGGCATTACGTGACCCAACCCATTATCCGGCAAATCCATTTTTTCTTCTTGCTGCTCTGCTTTCTTCTTCTTCTGAGCAGATGATTTTTTTTGAAGCTTTACTTTCTACTATATGTAGAACCTGGGGTTGGGTATGGCTAGGTTACTGCCAAGAAGTGGTGTTCAGACAAAGGACGATCAGGGACGCTCAAAAATAGAGAAAACAGGACTCTAAAATGGGTTTGACGAGAATCGAATGTTAATGCTCAGATTAGAAGCAGTATTTCGGTGGGTATTGTTTTTTATGGCTGCAATCGGTGGATATCTGAGATGTCTGGTGAGTCACTTGGCAATCTCATTAGGAATGACAGATGGTCAGTCATGGGTGTTGATTTTCTTCCCCAGCCAAAGCAAAATATGTTAAACAACCAACTTTGCTGAAGCTTTCACTTGTGATTAATCCTCACGTAAAGGCATTCTATACTCTGCAAATGAAATAATTCTAAAGAATTTGTATTTTTCAAGTTGCTAGAAAATTTAAGTAGAAAAATTACACATATCTTTTTAAGTTTATAATCGGAGCAATTTTATATTATTGAAGCCCATCATGTAATGCCCATTATCGAGGAGTGGAGGTATGGTGTGTTTCTGTGGAGTAGAATTAGTGGTAGTTCACGTAGTATCAGAGCATTTTGACCCGCTAAATCAGCATATCTAAGGTCAGTCTTTGCAACCTGCCCGCTTGGCCGCCTTTAGTAGAATTAGTGGTAGTCCACATAATGCGCTGGTGTTTTGACCAACCAACCTATTCAGTCGGGGCGCCAAGCCTTTAACTTCTCACCCCGCCTCCGACTTCTCGGCCCTTAATTCCGCCGAGAAGATGCCTAAGATATAATATGTGCTTAAACGACACCGGTGTTCTCCAGATGCCTGATGTGGTGCTGCTATATTAGACCTTAACGTGATTGGCCTCAAGCCCCCTTCACCGGGCTTTTTATATGTACTTTCAATTTGTTAGGTCCCTTCCTTCATGTGACTTATAGGTATGGATGCAAACTTTATCTCATACCGTGATATAAGAGCTACACAAACTACAAAAGCTATTATAATTTTTCAAATATATAAATGAGAGAATTAGATGCTCAAATTGAATAGGATGTGACTCAAACTCAAGAACTATTTGTCAAATTGTTTTATATCATATTAAGCAAACTAACTTTCCTTAAAATGTCTAGCTTATATATCAGGTTTAATATAAATATCATGTTTTAAACAAAATCCTAATTCTTTTTTCAAAACAAAAACATAATCCATTCCAACTTCTAAGTTCCTTGGAAATCTACACTTATCTAGTGATAGAAATCTCAAATCTAAAATTGAGGAAGAAAATGTTTGTAAACTCAAGATGTAACATGTACATTAAAGGGAAAGTATAAATGGAACAAAAAATCAATAAAACACTTCCAAACTATAAATCAATGCCAAAACCCTTATACTATCATGTAAGAAACTACAAAGGATAAGCACACTGACTTATGAATGTATTGCAACTGTCCGCAGCCTTTCTCCCAACAAAATTCCCGAACTTTCTAACCAAAGCCACCAACAACCAATGGCGATCCACCATAGCCATAAGAGTTTTGGTCATAACACCATACCCGCCACCCGGTCGTGGTTATCTCAGCTCACCGCCTTTAGCACTTGTCCTGGCTTGGTGAAAATGTCATCGTAGCTCCCAGGCAAGCGCCATGCATGTAATGGCCACCCACATAACCACACAGTCAAACACCTACAAGAAAAGACGGTGCTGAAAAGGCAGGCCAGTGGAGACAACAAGATTAATCTCAACGCAGCTATGAATCCTGGTCGTGTTATAACTCAGGTAGAGCCGGTAAGTTTCCTGCTGCTGCTTTCCGCCATGATAGCTTTTCCACTGTGCGTGAAGAGTTTCCGGTCACTTAATGTCTTGCCAGACGCCCCGGGAGGGTTTACTGTTGCTGAAACGCCAGCTGTTGCTATAAGTGAGGCTACCCACCATTAATGCGTCTCGCCTTGTCAACCAGTTCTCTTTACCTTTGCTTTCCGTATGGTGATCAGCTAATTTTCTGAGAGCTGGGTTGTGGAATTTGGGGATGATGATATGTGATGAATTAGGTTCATAGCTCATGGAGCCGCTTCCTCGAAGGGGTTCTCCGATGTCCATGTTCCATAATCTCGAGACCATGTACTAAAATGTCTAGTGCTGTAACCACTGGCCATTGGGTTTAGAGTATTTACTTGCATTCTAGTATTGTTTACAAGTAGTTCAAGGTCTGCAAATTCATGTTCATTGTTACGTTATGAGATACATAAATCGTTGGAAAAACATAGACCACATCTCTTATATGTGTTTGGGTCCACTGAGTTACCTAATTCTCAAGTAAGTTACCATTAAGAAACAAGGATTATCCATTACATAATCTCTTTCGTTGCCATATTCTGTTGGGTAGCACCAAAATTCCTACATTGGTTAGAAATGGCTAAGAAGGATGACGAGTTAATAAGCATGAAAAATATCCCATAGATAAGGAAATAGGCATTTCCTGAGAGTAGCCCAAAAGAAACCATAAACCACTTAGTCCAAAGTTGACAAAATATCATACTCAATACCACCTCGGAGGGATGATCCATGGAGAGAGAAAAACATCAAGTAGGTTGAATGAAGTACATCTAAAGGAAGGCAAATCATTCCAAATGATAGGAAGGATTGAAGGAATAGAATTAGGCCTTGTAATAATATGGCTCCCAACAAAGACCGTTAGCGTCGCAGCCTTTCATTTGAACCCTCTTTAATAATTCTGCAAGCCCCAACAAACTTCGTTGCTTAATTTTGTTTAATTTCCACCATGCATTCACATGATGTTTTACTAAATTACTAATTTCATTGATTTGAAATTTCATCAAACGACTTAATATTTTTAAGCATATCCATAACACAAGAGGTTGACCAGCCCACCTGATAAGTCAACCTGAGCACAATATCTAGGTATAGAGACATCATCCTAATCATACAAATCCTGATATGGCTATGGAATTCTAATGTTTTGCAGGAGGAGATACATAGAACGTTGAAAACACAAACCTTCATCTCCTATACGGTCCGCTAAGAATCAATTTCTAAGGGGTTACCACTAAGAAACATATCTTTCAGCTGACAATTTCCTATGTGGGCAATTAATATCAAAACTTACTGCATCTACTTCATTTTAACTCAAACCCTTGATCTAAATCCTTCAGAATTCTATGAACGTGAAAATTAAAAACAGCAAAGCAGAAAGAATGTATGTAAAGGAATTATTTTGTTTTCAACTCTCCATTTAAAATAAGAAACTATTTAAAGAAAATTCAAACTAATAAAGGTTATATATATTTAATCAAAACCAAAGGGATGTCAATGAAACTGGACTTTATAATATTTAATCATGTAGAAAATTATCTTACTGCTATACCACATATATAAAGAGTTGACTAGCTCTAATTATGTCAACCCACACCTGGGCATAGAGACATCATCCCAAGCATGCCAATCCTGATCCGGCTGCGAATCTAATATTGATGTTTGACCAAATTATATAGATTTTGTGATGATCCATACCTCGATCTTGTTTATCAAATAATGAAGCAAATGCATGGTGAAACCATTGTCATCCTTGCATTGACCACCATTATGTTCATCCATGGTCTCCACTAAAACCGTAGAGCCTCCAGCTGATTATGTCTCACGCATAGATGCAATATGGTCTCACCCCTCTGCACCCTGGCTCGAGCCGCGTGGGGCCTGGCTCGAACCAACTCTTGCAGGACATCAAGGCGGCCTTTTATGGCGGCAAGATGAAGAGGGTTTCTCCCATATTTGTCACAGGAGAAACACATCCAGGGCCAAAACTAACAGTAAAGCTTTATGATTACTTCCAGTATACCTCTGGTAGCTGCCAAGGAAGAGGCAAAAACCTTTTTCTTTTGAATCAGCTCTGGCAAGTTCAGGCTTGAGATAGTGATTTCTTCACAAACTGCAGCTCAAGAGTGCTGCTATATGTAGGTGTGTCGCATGAAATCTACCATAACCCTATCGAGAATCAATCTGTTTTGTTGAAGAAAGGCAAGCAATGCACGCTTCCTCCCATTGCTGCCTCCAAAGCACTCTCTTCCATCCTCTCTCCTTCCGATATACACCTTGCATCTCCAATCACAAAAGGCATAGATTGTAACAATCTTCCAATTCTCTGAAGGTCATGATGCAGTCACGCGCCTTGGTTAAAATCTTCAACAGATTTGAGCACTTAACATAAAGCGTGGCTATATTTTAATTTCCTTGAAAGTTCTAACATCAATTGACTTGAATGCACAATAATGTATCCTTTAATGCCGTTGAAGTCTATTTTAACATAAATGGTTAAAATACCATGGGTTTACACTGTATAAATTATTAAGGGTCGGCTTAATAAGTGATGCCAGATTGTTAATATTGCAAGGAGTACATGGGCTCAATGGACGGATTCCAGAAATCAGTTTACTGGGATCCGTACGAGTGAAAATACACCTACTCCACAGCTGCATAAATGGGTAGTTTCTGGAGGAGGGCTGTCACCAAACAATGTCGATGTTGCATTTACCCACAGCGCATAAATGGGTGAAGCCTGAGGAGGGCTGACCAATTACTGGTTTTTCTGATGTTGTAATGTTTCAAGTACGTTGCTGGGTTTTTAGCTGTGTCTTAAGGGGAGCTAATGGTGATTTTACATCAGCCAGAAGCCCAGAACTGCCCCCATTTTGTTACGAATGCAACATTGGGTTTGATTTAATTATACATAGATTCCGGTGATGAATCCATACCTCAATCTGTTTATCAGCAAGAGCTAAATGCAGGATGGTGAAACCATTGTCATCATTGGCATTGACTACCTCATTATGATCATCCATGGCCTCCACCTAAAACTTCAGAGCCTCTGCTGACACTACGCATAGATGCAAATGGTCTCACCTCTGCACCCTAAGCTCGAGCGAATGGGGTCGCCTGCTGGACCAACTCTTTCAGAACATCAAGGCGGCCTTTCATGGCGGCAAGATGAAGAGGGTTTCTCCCATATTTGTCACATGAGAAACACATCTCAGGGTCAGCCGGTAGTAAAGCTGCGACTACTTCAGGATACCCTTTTGCAGCTGCCAAGGGAAGAGAGTGAAAATCCTTGAGAATCCAAACTTCCGTCAAGTTCAGACTTTTGGCTAAAAGATCTCGGCAAATTCTATGTGCCTCAAGCATTGATGTTAAGTATAGAGGTGTTTCTGTGATGAAATCTACCATAACCCTATCGAGAATCAGCCAGTCTTCTCTCTCTCGGCGATACATATAATTGAAGAATTGAGTGATTTCGCATCCAATCAAGGGTATGCAGATTTAATTGGTAGATCAAATCTCCAATTTCTCAAGGGCAAGTGCTGGGTTGCTGATAGGAAATTTTTGTTAAGTCAACAGATTTATAACCTATCTAAAGGGCAGGAGAGATGCATATTTTCGCTCTTGAAATTAATTAGTTCTAACATCAATTGACTTGACTGCACAATAATGTATCATTTATGATTGAAGTCATATATACAAAACAAATTTTAACCTTATGCTAAGGGTTTACACTGTTTAAAATATTATGTGAATGCCATCATAAGATCATCAAATATGTATTCACCAAAAAAAAACAAGTGGAAGGCTTTTAATGTCTTGGGCCTGGTGACTTAACCTAATGGTAATTTATTAGAGTCTTTTTTTAGCCACTGAAGATATGAATTTATTCTAGTTCTTTCGAATAACGATGCTTCTCGATCGTTAACTTCAAGACATGCTTAATTACTAATGGGACAATATAAATTAATCGATATCCATAATTATTACAAAAAATTTTGTCTTTTCACAAAAGTTTGTGAATCATTTGTTTTATAATTTAAGCAGATGGATGAACACAATTTAGCAAACCCTCCACCCTATAACATCGTAAATTAAAGTTTTAGTCAAAGCTTAACCATCCGACAAAAAATACCCTTATCAAACTTTTTATTCATCTAAAAGCTTATAGTAGAAAGACTCACCATCTTCACCCTAATACATCAAATCTAATGCCATTTTTCAACTCCTCATTTTCCTAAAATACTATATACTCTAACAAACTTTAACTCAAGTAATTAACTTAATATACCACACAAGGCTGTGTGAAGCAATGAATCTGGGTTTTACCTATTCACATCAATGTATAAATCGAATCACATCAAGGAGTTCAATTTGTCATAACTTAAAGAGGCTCTATGCTTAGTAGTTCCACCCTTGATTTTAGGCTCACTATGGGTCTCTAAATTTTTTTTCGAAATCGGATAACGAAACATACTTTCAAGTAATTTAGTTATGAAATTTTTAAATAAATCTCTGAAATTGAGATCCATAACCTAGTTTCTCCAACTTTATTCATTTGAAGCTATTGTAGTAGAATTAATCATTTTCACTCTAAAACATCAAATCTAGTGTCATTTTCTAATTGTCATTTTCCCAAAAAGCAACATGGCTTATATACTCAACTACTTTTAACTTCAATTACTTAACTTGATTGATAATTGTTATGTTGTGCTTGAAGTTATTAAAATGAATTTTAAAGTTTGGCTCAACGATAACTTGTACAACGGTTCTAACTGAACTCATCAAGGGTCAATTGTTATATCATAAACTTAAAGGCTCTATGCTTTGCTTAGTTCCACTTTGATTTAGGTTAACTTATATAGAAAGTAAACTCTATTTTCCTGCCAATTTGTTTTATAGTTCCACGACACCTATCAATCCTACTTAGATACATACTTATTATAAACGTATATATAAATACTAATTTATTTTAAAGTGTGATACGACCTAATCAATAGAATAAGGTGACCACATCTTAGGAGCCCAACTTCAGGATTTAGCTAACTTTTAGTGTATTACGTGGGTTGGGGACTGCTTTATAGCAATGACATTTTTGTTCTTCGCAGCCTATTTAATTAATTGGGTTTATATTTATTATTTGAAATTTTATCTTTTCCAGTCAAATCTTTGACATATTAGGTTACGTAGCTCTTTGATTAATTATCCACTCATTTACTTGGCAACGAACACAAAAAGCTCTTAATTGATGTGAAGAGAGTCGCACTAAATAAAAAACAATTTGTTTATTCCACAATATATTATATGATATTAAATAATTAAAAAGACAAAAAAGAAAATGGTCAGCATTATACATCAGGAAAGTTGCAAAGATAAGATGGTACTTAAACCATTAGACATACTAGGTGACATAGATATATTTAATTAAAGGCAATACAATAATCTATTAGAACATCATTATTAATGTCTTCTGATAAATTAAAATAATAATTAGGCATTAGCTATAAATCATTCCTCATATTTAGTATAAAAATACAAATGACTATGATAATATATGTCATGTGACGCGACTTATATTAAAGTTAAAAGTGTCGAGATAGGATGAGATACCTATTTAATTATGGGTCATGGGGTATTTTTGTAAGTCCAAAGTTACACAAACCTATGTGATGGTAAAAATTTGGAACCGCTATCCCAGCTGAACGTAAACATTAATATCGAATCGCAGCTTAAATCTACGTTTCTAGCTTTCTTTCCACTTTGAATTTTGCTGTTGCACAAATCATCATGCCAATGTATATGATAAAAAATAAAGTACCATGGACAAAATAAGGACGAGCAAAATATGATTAAAATACAAAAAATTAGATAGTACTTTTATATAATAAAATTTGAATAAAATAAATTTTAATTTCAAACTAGTAAATATGTGATTGAAATCAGAATAATCAATACAAACTTATTAAGATTAGTTTGGTAATCTTACCCCCTCGTCTTTTTCTTATTTATCCATATTTACGGAAGAACCCTAACTCTAATTTTGTAAAGATTGTATTGGATTTTTAGAAAGTACTAAAGAAATAAAAAGAATATAGAAAGAAAGTAGTCTTTTTCATGTTTAGTTATCTTATGATAAATATTAAAAGAACCAACTTATTTCTACAAAATCAATTTTTATATAAAACAGCAAGTAAATAAGTTTTAAAAACAAATATAAAATGTTGAAAGTAATATATAAAATAATTATTGTTTTTTTTTCTATTTCTTTCCTAGCACCCATTTTAGATTGCTTACAAAAAAAAAAAAAGTGTAAACTGTAATCTGTTATTTTGATTTTTTCTCATAAAAGAGGTTATACTTGGAAGGTTCTTGATAGGTTCAAACAAAAATAGAATTTCATGTTAGAATTTGAATCAACTTTCTCACCATTACTTATATAAATATTCTAAGTTTCTAAATTTTTAGAATGAGGAAAAGACTTTACATAAGCCAAACAAGTCTTAAATGAAATCAAGATTAGAGCGAATCTTTTTTTTACGCACCTGGCTTTATAGTCTCTGTTATTAATGTTTTTACTATTAAAACCTTTTTTTTAAAGAGATTGATTAGCCGTTCCCATAAATTAAAAAAAAAGAATGTAAGATATATAAAAACAAATTGAAACTTTAAAGAGTCATATATTACTTTTCAAATCTATTTTCTAAATAAATTCCCACAAAGTCATTTGAGGAACATTTTAATCTAATGAATCAAACATTTGGTATGATGAAGAAACAAATTTTATTTTTAACCTTATTTATACCCAAACTTCAAACGAATACCTGAAAACCAAAGTATTCACTGTGTTTTACTAAAATATTTTCGTTGAAAGCATGTTTCAAATCTATTAAGAATCACATTGATCTTCAATCTTTAAAAATGGAAAAACACTTGTAAATAGACTCAAAATGAGAATAATTTTTAAGTAGCACTTAGTAATATTTAAACTGCTGGTTTCTTAAAACAACTTAAAAATTTCCAAGAAAACATTTATTAAAAGCGTTTTAGGAACAATAAAACCCACCTCAACGATAAAGTTTTGCTTCACAAAGAGAAGTAATCACTAAACCCGTAAGACAATTTTATATAATAATACGGACAATGCAAAGTGAATGGTTGTAGTAAAAAAATATTTATTTTGTAATGCTTTTGTATGTCTTTGCGCAAGTAAGTTAGAATTATTTAATTAAACGCATTTTTAATTTAAGAACTATAGGTTAAAAGTACTGCATAAACCTCAATACAGAATAGACACTGGCGCCTTTTCACTTTAATGTTCGGTTTTAACAGATTTCGGTATGATACATGTTATATAAGAGAGTTTTAACGTTTTTATTGGCCCCTACCAACTCATTTAAATTAGTCAGATGCAAGAACAAAAATCAAGCATATCGAACGATATATCGATAATATCGCACCGATATGATATTGCTAAACAATAGTCGATCGGTCTTAAAATCGTGATAACATCGGGGAAAATCAATCGATATTTTGCTTAAAACATCATAAAATGTCATATTTTACCGAAATATGTAAAGCCGCATCACGCGTGACGCTGCACTTAATAAGAAAATGACGGTAAATATAAAGATATATTGAAAAATATCGTGAAATATCGCAGATGTATCACCGATATTTTCAAAATATTTGATCAGCTTTAACTTTTTCACCAACAATCATGCCTAATTCATTTCGCTGATTCAAAGGTCCGGGATTTCATCTATTTTTTAAAGCATCCAAATATATATTTCGATCCAAAGCTGATTTTAAATTTGAACTGGACTTAACGTTGAGATTATTTCAGTCCCATATGCGCTGATTGAAATTTTGATATATCGCTTCACGCGATATATCTGGAGATTCGTTCACTAAACGGATTTCGATACAAAATCGCACATGCAGAAAATCGTGGAAAATCGGAACATCAAGATATTTCAACGATATATCGCAGATTCACCGAAATCCCGCAAATTTCTGCATATATAACAACACACGCGCCACGACTCGATTTTCGCTTCAAAATATCGGTATACACTTGCGAAACATCTTATATATCGGAAATATCGCAAAACATCTGGTATATCGAAATATCTATAAAATATCTAGTATATATCGGGATATATCTGAATATATCAAAACGCTATATTTCACACCAAAAATTAACCAAACTACTATAATTAAATTACAAATATATTTCAATTCATCCAACTATTTATTTCACCTCCAAAAAATCTATATACTTCTAAAATCATTCAATTGATCACATACAAATTTCTCACTAATATCCAATCTTCATTTCCACTCCAAAAAATTCTTCATGATATTCTAAACAACTATATATTATGAATATTTTAAATTAGTTAATTTGAGAATAATATATTTAATAAATTACCATTTCATGTTCACATTTAAACTCAAGTTATATATTAAGAATATCTGTATGTAGTTATTATAATTTATAAGATATATGGAAGTTTCATATTTTAAATTAAATAACTTAGCAATAATATTAATAAATTAATTGCCATTAATATTTCAAACTTAAGATAATTAACCCACTTCCATCCATGTATAAGCTTGTAGATACAAGTTTTCACATTTATTCACTGGCATGTTTAATCTATAATCATTATTATCTAACGCCGTTTCTATAGATAATACTATTCTTTAATAAATTTTGAATTTATCCATCAAATGTCAAGAATTGAGTCACACTAATCTTCATTTCATTTGAAAAACTTAATAATTATATATTTGATTATTAGCTGTCATTTTTACACATTTAAAACTATTTTTTATGAATTAAAAGAGCTGCTACTTTGATATATCTGATATTCATGCAAAAAGATCCACCCCATATATTCCACAGATCTGATATATCCACAAAAATGTATACTGAAGATCCATCTAAACTATATTTCCAACCTTATGTGGATATATGATTAACAAATCTGATTTCAACTAAAACTCAAATTCAACAATTAGACTAGAATCACAACACTAGCAATCAATAAATTTATTTTCTAATCTCAAAAAATTATATAAATAATTCTCAAAATCCTACAACGCTTTTTGTATAAACCATCCATCCACATCCAAAGCTTCTATATTCTAATTTTCATTTTTTTTTTGTATACTATCTGGTATTTTAAGATTTCTGATTTTAAATATTATCTTCAAACAAGCATTTAGATTTATCTTTTGAACAAATAATAATAGAGTCACACTACTTCATTTTTAGCTTTATGATTTAATGAATAGAATTTATATAAATTATAATTAATATATATCTGTAACAAAATATATATTTCTATTATTTACAGATTTTTACATTTAAGAGTATTTTATAATTTAAAATATTTTTGTTATTAATTTCATCTTATCGATATTTTTATCAAAATATTTTACCATGATTTTTAATAGATCCACAAACTGAAGATCAATATATCCATAATTTAACAAATATTTAACTTTACCTGTATATGTGTGATATGGTTTAAACTGCTTCTTATAAAAATAGTCATCAAACAAAAAAAAAAGGTACTTGCACAAAAAACATTTAAAATTTTTCTTATATTTAAAATTTGCTAAATTAATAAAGATTCATAAAAGAGAAAACTCATGAAGGCACGGATGGAGAGTCACTTCGAAAACCAGCAGCCACACCTGTGGTCACCATGCGATTAAACTCCAAGAAGACTTACCGGTCACAACCTATGAAACAGTGGAAACTCTTCATTGAAAATTGAACTCAAATAAATAAATAAAGCGAAGGTACACTGCACTGGCAGCTGACGCAATGATGAACTTCCTGGCAGAAAACGATTTTTTTCTTTTTTTCTTTAATCCCGGGTGTTGTCGAAAAGGAACCGATAATGTCGGACCCTTCGATACCAAAATCCAGTACACCTTCTCCATCACTCTTCAGTTGGGCCAGCTTCTTCTTTTTCTTTCTTCTCTGCCTTCGCGTTATCCATGAGCGCCACCTCCTCCACCCAACCACTCTCTCTGCTCTCCTGTTCGCCGCCGCCGCCTCTCACGCAGTTGTTTTCTGTTTAATAGATGAAACACTACACCGTCGATGTTTCTCCCAAGCAGTAGGCACTTTGGTTCTGGATTTCAGTCCCAGCAATGATCCAATCTTTATGGTCGTTCATGTTCGTTCTCGCATTTTACAGTGAAAGAGGCAAAAAGTTTAAAGCTCAAAGAACTGGTCTTCATTCAGAATGATCAAGATATTCAACAAGTAGTTTGATTCTTTGTAAGATACTTTGGTTCTCAGAGTAGTTTCTTCAGAGAACTATTTAGCAGGCCTTGGTATGCAGAATAACTCTGTTTGAGGAAACTAAATAAAATTGTTAGGAATAAAAGCCAAAGTTTAATAGGGTTTTTTTTTTACTATTTGAAGGTTGCGATCCGTTGTTTTTGAGCTGATTTTGCTCAGCTCAGAAGTGCTTGGGTTTTGATCTACTGAATAGAGATGTCGGGTTCATCTAATTTTTTGCACCTAAGATGGTTTGGGTTAAAAAGTTCAACGTAGGAATTTGCTAGGAGGTTCAGTGAAAGCTTTTTCTTTGATTCGTGACTAATTTCCGAAAGTGGCGCAAGATGATTTGACCGCCGAGGATGAAAATCCGGCGTCGGAGATCCATATCCCGGCGGACGACTGGCACATGCTCGACAAATCAAGGTCTTCATCTCGGCGCTGCCTTATTTCTCCGGAGCCCACCGCCCTTTACCCCGCCGGAGTTTTGAAAACGCGGCAACAGGTTTCTCCCACACAAATCTCCTGTTTGAGAATGTCCTATTCCATGTTGCGCGAGGGTCACGAGGGTTTTGGTTAGAGGCTGGCACATCCCTGATGGGAACAACCAGCCTGAGCTCCCTTTACATGGGCCGCCCTTGAAGTCACTAAGAGCAACACGCGTAGGCGCCGCAACTCTCAGAATAGGTTTCAGAAACAACCGCAGCCGCCGTATTGCTAACGCTGCTGCAGGGCTGAGTTCCGCCATGGCCGCCCAGCTTGTTTGGACCCCCAGTTGATGTGGGGTCAGCCAATTTATGGTTCATGCAGCAGCAAAACAATCATTCCTCAATGCTAGTTCATGCAAATACCGCGGTGGTATTGATGCATTCAGCAAGATTCTGTAATTGATGGCCTGCGAGGTTCTGTACAGAGGGTTCGGGATTTCGATATTGGCATACGCTCCTCAAATGCAGTATGGCAGGAGTACTTACTCAATAGCCTATCTATTGATCTGGTGGAATTGGCATTCCATATGGTGGTACCGGTTTAGGCTGACCAAGAGCACGTGAGTACCAGCTTGTTGGCTAGTGGGGCTTCAGCCATCACCATGCCACTTGATACAATTAAGATTTATATTTGGTTCTGGATGTAGAAGAAGGTGGATGTAGATCGCCGACGATTGTTCAGACAGTCAAGAATTTGACAGTAAAGCTGTGGAATTGGAGCTTGTTACAGAGGACTAGGGCCTAGGTGGGCTTCAATGTCGATGTCTGCAACGACCATGATCACTACCTATGAGTTCCTGAAACGGCTATCTACTAAGACCCAATAGAGCTTTTGATCTCAGAAATGAAAAAATCTATACAGAATTATTGTTTTGGAATCGATGTAATCTGATTAATGTATAATTTTTATCTTCCATGTTATAAGAAGATCACGCCAAAGACTCATGTATAGCAAGAATAGCTTTTAGTTTTACCCATAAACACGTCTTCCCGTTTTATCAGTATCTGCAAGCATACCCCATAAACAAATAACCTGTTATACGAAGCCAGCGGTTTTAGAGCTGCTGTGCTGTAATGGGTAGTAATATGGTTGTGGCAGATTTACTTCATGTTCTTTTGTCCGATAATCATGGTTAGTTGGGTTAGTTTGCGTGGCACTACTTATTGCCTATATGGGTTCAAATTACTAAAATACATTGGGCTGAATTATAATGATAAATCTCCACAATTCTACATTTTGGCTAATACCATCACAAAGCCCTGAAATTACTCGACTAATATCATAGGAACCCTGAAATTAACAGTCCAAAGAACATGTAGTGGTCTGGACATTCTGACTAATATCACAAGGTCTTAAAATTAAAAATTAATAGTAAGAAGTAAACCTTTATTGGAGTTGAACCGGTAAGTCCTGAAATTAACAGTCAGATAAATCTTTTAGTGATCTGTATCTTTGATTAATACCATAGTTCCTAAAATTAACAGTAGAGTAAACTTCCAACAAACTTAACTAGTGAATTGGTTGCTTGTTGTGGCACTGTTTTCCTCCTAAGAAATGAAAACAGAGAAGAGACAGGGGAAGGATGGCTTGACTCTGCCCCTCACTGTGATAGAGAGACTACATTGGTTGGGTTGGTTTAGGTAGTAGAGTTTACCCACGGGTCTCCCCTTCAAGATCCTTATTTTACTGGAAATATTCTTTAAAATCTCCATTAAATCTTAAAATCTCCGGTACTGAATTGCTCACTGTACCTCGTAATTACCAGTGAAAAGGAAAAAGAACTCCTCCATTTGTCATTTTCTGTTTATTGAATTGGGTCGGCCGGTCAACAGACCTCACCGAGCTCCCAAACCCAAACTCAACAGGGCATATTATTTACAAGTACACCTCATGAATCTTACAACATGGAAGGCCAAGAACCAGCTGATGAGCGAAATGGGTATGGATTGGAAGAAACCTGCAAGGGTGGTACATTCAGAAACTGATTAACACACAATAAGTCTCATGTTTCTGATTGCATCAGAAACCATGGGCTGAATGAAACCCATTTGCCAAACCCAGCCAATAGTAAGAGAAGAAACAACGAATTTGCTCCACCTCTTAGGTGAGAACCACCCACAAAAAGTAATGTTTCTGCGGTGAGGTTTCATGGCACATTATAACGACTAACCCTTCTGACCACTCTCGTGGCATATTGAGGTCGGATAAATGCGAAGTGGGATTGATGGTACAACGATATCATCTTAGATATATAGGTATTTTTGTAAATAAGTTATATCTGGGTTTATTATAAATATTATCTTTTGTAAGGTGAACTGTCGTCAGTGATATGACCCATATTATCGAACCACGTAAAATCTACGTGTCTTCTACCTATCTTCTTCTTTTTTTCTTTTTTATCCTTTTCTTGTTTTCTTTCTCTACAACAACCACTATCCACAATTGAACTTCCAGAAAATAACACCCAATATATACAGAACCCAAATGCCCGGATAAAAAAAAGGGTAAGAAAATCACAGACAAGTAGGACCACGAGGAGTCAAACTCAATCACAATCAGGATAATTTGGGATAAGATTTGGAGAGAGCCACTGAGAGTTGGGAGGGGTCATCAGTTCAGAATATATTTGACTTGATGACATGGAAAATCAAGTCGATTTTGTAAACATTATAGCGGAGCTTTTCCAAATTAAATGTTTTTATTTAAAAAAAAATCACAAGTTTCGGCCAACGTCCAAACTACTATCTTTATATATAAAATCATAATATAACTATAATTTTAAATTTTCTTAAACAAAAAACAAATAATGTGATGCATTTAAAGCAAAGCTAAACTCCATGACTAATAACATGGCTTTAGATATTTAAAAATTTAAACCGTGATTATTATTTGTTAGCGTAGCAAAAATACACTGGCCCTAAGCATTATTTCAAAACAATGTTACTTTGGGAATTTTTTCTTTAAAGAAAAACAGTATTTTGGGACATGACCCTTGTAAGTGGATGGTAATAAATTTACTCAAAGTGTTAGATGGTGCTTCAATGGAAAGTAACCAATTGCTAGGACTGAGGCTCAGAGGAAATCAGCTGTGACCAATCAGAATATAAAAACAAACTCAAATGGGCCCAATCAGTATGACTGAGGTTGAAATGAGGACGGAATGGGATATCCATTCTTGAAAGAGTCAAGTTCTCTAAGTTTCTTTGTTGGCCATGATCTGATGCCAAAACAATGACCACTCTCTACCCTAGAGAAAGAGAGTGAGAACATGAGAGAGAGTAAGAACGTGAGGGTTTTAACCAACACTACCAATTCAAATCCTCGTACCACTCAAAGATTTAACATTCGACCATTAACGACCACTATATACAACCCTCTCGACCCCAAGATTTACGAACATCCCCGGTTATCAAAAAGCAAAAAAAAATCTCACAGCTCTAGGTTTAGCACCCAGGCTTTCTGCGAGGGAATCACATGGAAAGGGTCTACCAACCAAATCCTACAGACACGAAACCATAGAATGGATTGTAGAGAAGAAAATAAGGAAAAGTGGTCAAACCAGCACAAGATTGATCCATTCAAACCATTCAAATGGATGCAGGTATGGCTGAGACAATGTTGAGAAAACGCTTGATTGTATACTGAGGAGTTATGTCTCCTTGTCATGGCACAAGACATATACCATTAACATATTTTCCTACTCTCTTCCCCATCAAAATCATTGATCTATGTTCACACAGCAGAAGTGCGCTGGCGGCGCGATACAGAGAGATGGATATATGAGTAGTTATCGCTTAATTTGAACCGAAACACAAAGTAGAGCCTATAGGATACAGGTGAAATCGCTGAATATAAACAAGTCTCTCCACCATGGCAGGGAAATTACTCCCCACCAGAGTGTATCATCAGAATCATGAACAGTAGCTGTTTTCATTTACTCAATAACCATGACAACACATGAAAATAAAAGGAAACATTTTCATCGTTGGAGACTAGGGAACATACCTAACCCACTACACAGCAAGAAGTAAAAAACCACCATCCAAGAATACAGAAGAAGAAGAAGAAGAAGAAGAAGAAGAAGAGCCCACCTACCCAGTTTACAATCATGCCCGTGCTCTCTTGTTGCTGCATGATGGACATTTGTACTGCTTAATATGCTCAGCCCTCGCAGGAGTGATCTTGACGCACTTTCCATGGAACCATTTCTCGCAGATATCACAGCAGATCCAGAACTCGTCAGATGCATAGTTCTCGCCACATGCCCCACACATCTCCTGTGTTCCTCTCTTCTTCCTCGTCTAACTTCATCACTGCATCATCCTTGTTTACTCAGGCTTTGAATACTACTCTGAGAGGGTGTCTTAAATACGCTGACTTGCCACCAAGCAAAAAGAAAAGACAAAACATCACATCCGAGTGAATTTTATGGAAACAAACCACAGAAAATTAAATACATCCATTCTGTAACAAAGTATACACAATCCTACAGCAGAAGATTCGCAGAATAGAATTAAAAGCAAAGAAACAAAGGGGTTGTTTGGTTCCTGTTTTTAAAAACTGTTTTATGTTCTCAGAAACAAGGAAAACAGCGAAAACACATTTGGTTCCCAGTTTTTTTACCTGAAAACACAGAGAAACACAGGAAACAATAATTTTAGATAATATGAACAGTTTTCAGAGAACACCAAACTGGTGTTATCTGTGTTTTCAAAACTGCTCTCAAAAACAGTTTCCAAAAGGAACCAAACATACCCAAATTATCTGCTTTCACTTCAGCCAAATTTCCTTGTACCTCATTAACTCCACAAAAAACAACCCTCCAATCTTAAGGTTTGGAAAATCTCTGTAACTCCTCAAGGCACAATGATTCTGCTGAATGTTATTATTAGTAGCAGCAGGGAATATTCATTCAAGCAAAAAGGGAACAAAGAATACTTCTGCCAATCTACTACTAGGTCATCCTGGCACCGATAATACATCAAGAATCTACATCTACCAATTGTCAAAGTTATTTGAGCGAAGTGACCTCTTTGGCGGTTTTTTGCGAAATATCAACATCAGTCAAAATGGAAGTCCTTCCTACCCAGAATTGATTTAGATTTGTTGCTACGTGATTTTGAGACTGATGACTCTCCTTAATTTTGTTTTGCGGTTCCCGTTACAACCTCAATATTGCTGGAAGATCATTTATCATGTTAAAAGGCGTTTCCTGCAAAAAGGATACCAACAAGAAATCACAGTCAGTAAACAAAACTTAAGTAATGCAACATCAATAGGTGGAAAACATAATGAATCCTTGTAAGCAATACCCATGTTCCAGAGTCAGCAAACTTCAGAGCCAAACAATGGAAACAACAGTCTCGTGCTCCCAATCATGAAACCCACAGTGAGATACCCAAAACCCCTGCCCCACTTTCTTCTTCTTTCTCCCTTTTGCCTTTTAATCTTGCTGGAAATACATTGTTTTTGGTCACAATGTAAAATCTATGCTTTGCCAGAAGCATTATTAAAGTGAATTTTAAAATTCACGTTAAATGTAAGACACTTGGATAGCTGATTCATTCATAAAGAGAAATGAAGCATCCATTCATAAGACACATGGAAGACAACTGAAATCGATCAATCAGAAAGACGAAGATTAATGGCACACGTTCAATGACACAAACATAGGATTCTAATCCAAATGCTTCCTGTGAATAAGAGGTGACTTAAAAGGGTAAGGAGGTCCACCCCATGGCATCTGAATGACATATGCCCAAATACCACAAACACATCATCTTAAAGCATGTTTGCATTTCCTCTACCCACATATTCTCATATTCCTGCTCCAAGGTGCCGCACAATGGGAACAGACTATGTTTAAAGGATATCGTGAAGTTATTCAACATGTATAGCAAGATTACCCTAGTAAGATATATAGTAAGATCTACCACTAAAAATATATATAGGAACTAATATCCCTAGACCCAGTTGTAGTAACAGAGTCAAAATAAATATTATTTCTAAGGTAGATAGGAGCTTACCTGTCAGCTTTATCAACCAAATCTAGCACCAAAATAAAGGCCACGGTGCAACCATGCATCACTATGGACAGCAACCAAAGACAACTAACTTTTCTTGCATCCCACTTCTGGGGCAAAATTATTACCAAGTGGTAGCTCAGAAGCTCCTGGAGGCACCTCTTTCGGCAGGTAAATTGACTTCCCACTGCTCACTGGGAAACCCATAAAAGGCACAGTTTTCTTTGTCTGCGAATTAAAAAGTTTAAAATAAAATAAAGAAACTATATAAATTTAATTGGTTTCATCATGTTTGAAGAGTATATCAGCTCAAACTTGAAATTTGAGCTAAAATGGTATGGTTGTAAACAATAAATAATATTTAACATGCTTGCACTGTTACATGCATTATATTAAAAGATATAAAGATATAAACACACCATCCCAACCCCCAAAAATAAAATAATAAAATTAAAAAAAGGATAAGGAAATTTAGATAGACATTCGACTAAATATTTTCCATGGGCCAAACTGCACCCCAAAAAGAAGGTACGCAAAGAAGAAAATCCAGAATATTCCTCTGCGAATAATAATGAAATTGTGGCAGTATATGTTAAAAAAAGTACTAAAGGAGAGCCCTAAAACTATAGTTGAACTACAAATATGGACCCAAGAAAGTTGGTCAGGCAGAAGAGGCAAACAAAAAGACTAAGCAATTATGCATAAAAAATGAGATTCATGAAAGAAGAAACAATCAGTAAAATTGTTTATTATCATCTTATCAAAAAATGTTTAACTGCCATTACTAAGTCTTTGGCAGCTCCATCTACAGATATCCTTCACCAAACAAGAGGGTCCAAGACTCCACCATGAAAAACTTCCAGCTCCAAAAGAACAAGATCAAAATGATTTCTATAGAGTCCCTTAGTAGTGTTATAAACTGAGTTTCTTCTCAAATTCAACAGAAAAACATTCAATTTAAGACTTAATATACTGTATCCACAAATGCTAAGCAGTAGTAAGTCACTTTGGGTTCATGTTGCAAGGTCTCGAACCATTCTAACCTAATCCAATGGAACCCCGAAAAAACCAAATCATTGCCAGTTCTAACCCTATTGGAGAAAAGGCATAAAAAACAAACAAAGTAGAAAGAAAGAAGGAATCTATATTCTCCTGCCGGTAATTTCAATCACAAAACCCAAATACTTCCGATAAGAAAAACATAGGAATTTTGATTGCGCGCAGCTAGCAAATGAAGTCAACCAAAACCATTTTATAACATAAAAGAGTCTCCCATTACGTCATGCAAGAAGAAAGTTTCCTTATTAGTCCTTGGCAGGTATTTAGCACTATTTTCAACGACGGCCCTTTTAGTCAATTCTAGAATACAAAGACTAAAAAAAACAAAATTCTATAGCATCGGAGATGAGAAGAAAAACAGTAGTTTAAAACGAAAAACAATTTAACTGACTTTATTCTTTTTCTGTTTGCCCATAAAAAAACTATTCAACTGACTTTATTCTTTGGATGTTTGCCTGTCAAAAACAATTTAACAGACTTGAACACCCTCAACATGCAAAAGAAATTGGATTAATCTTATAATCCCAATGTATATTTCACCAAAACTGAGAAAATCAAGCATAGTAAACTAAAATGACAGAAATATTTGGCTGTTCGGTTTCTTTCTTTTTTTTCCATGAGTCGCAAGTAAACCAAATTCCCACATTTTCTCACCAACCAAACAGAAAAAAACCCAAAATCCCATATCACAAGATCGATAAAAGAGACGGAAACCCTAACCGGGATCGCACTGCTGATAAAATTCTTCAACATCTGCAAAACCAAACAAAGCCCACATTCAAAACTCCAAAAAATAAGATAAAACCAAAATTCGGAAATTTAAAAAAAAAAACGAAAAGTACCAGTGAGCTTATCATGCCAGCTCTTCGACCCTTGAAATCCCTGAAGACTTCCTCGACCGTACGAGGGTTGTAAGGAGGACCTCCGTCCATGGCTTCTCTGCAACCAGCAAAAAGCGTAGAGACTTGCAGACAGAGAGACTGTAGAGAGACAGAGAGAGTGTGGTAGTGGAGAGAGAAACGGGAGGAGGGAAAGTTTGGGGGAAATATTTGACCTCTGAAAGAGGAGAGAGAAAGTGTTTAGAGAGAGAAAGAGAGACTCAACGGATTTGAATCGGACTGAAGTCGGAGGGATTTAACTGGATTTAATAATCTGGGAAGAGTCCGGGTAGCTATATGATATTTTGGCATATTTTGGGCTGACGAAAAAACCCTAAAATAGGCTAAATTATTTTAAACAAATGAGTGGTTCAGATCTTGCCACGTCATCAAAAGTTATGCCAACGTCAGATGTTATGACGTGGCGATATCTGAATGCGGTACCCAATCTTTTCCTTTTTGTTAAGTTTGTTATAATCATAATTTATTAATTTTCCCTTAAATTCCTTTTGAAGAGGTTTCTGTGCGACAAAAATGTAATAGAATCATTTTTGGAACTTTTATAACTTTTATATTTATATTATATGTAGGTCTTTATTTATAATTTAATCCTTGTTATATAGAATTTCTTTATTTGTCTATTTTTATTTCAAAAAAAAATGGAAGGTAAAAAATCAAGAGAAAAATATATATCATATATTTTCTTCAATCATATAATTTAAAATTTTAATCATTTTAATTTAATTTGTTAACCTGAGTGGTAACTTAGTTGATCTCATCAATTTATGAACTATTTGTCAATAAAAATGCTTTTAAAAAAAATAGATATTTGGTAATGTTTCTCAAATAAACACTTGGGATAGGTTTTTAAAAATATATGTTTATAAGTTTTTAGGATATTTTTAAAATACTTCATTTATTTATCCTTAAAATATCTTTTATTTTTTCTTTAAAATGTATTTTAATTTCCTTAAAATATCTATTTATTATTTCTTAAAATACTTCTATACGATTTATTCATTCATTCATTCAAACTGTCTGTAGCTAATTTTAAATTTTTTATAATCATTAAAATACTAATTTTAAGTTTTATTAGTATCAAATTTTATATATATTTATATATTTTTGTAATAAAATATTTATTTATTGTGTTATCCTATTATTGGAAATTAAATTTTAAATGTAATTGTCGGTAATTATAATAATATAAAAACGTTTTTAAACCCATATGATATGTTATAAAAAACAATAGTATAATCAATTTTCTAAATTTCTATAGAAATGCTTTTCCAAAAAAAAAATTCCTATAAACATGCTTATGATGAAAGCCATATTAGATCACTTTTCTAGATTCCTATAAAAACAAAATTTCAAAAAAAAAGTATTATAAAAACGTTTATGATAAAATTGGTGTTAGAAAAAGTATTTTATCTAGAAGCAATGCAAAACGGCCCTAAATACCCTTATGGCCTTGGAGATAATTTACTCACTTAATTGGGAAAGGTATATAAATGTCCTTCTCGATTTTATTATATGCTCAATTTTGTTTCCAAACTTATTCGACAAATTTCAAATACAAGTATTATCGTCAATAAAATAAACATATGAACAACTTTTTTGAGGTTCAAATTACCCTAATGATTTTTTAATAGTTCATATATTTTTCTATGAGTGAAAAAAATGGATAAACGAATGTTTAACGTTAATATTGTATCATTGGAATAAATAAACATTAGGAAAAGCATTTTACCCAAAAAAATAGTTAATGACCAAGTTTGCATTGGTACCTAATTCCCCTCTTAATTGGGGTGGGCGCAAACCACCAAGGCTATAAAATAATATTTAATTTATTTATCATGTTTGATTTTATATTAACATAAAAGAAAAAAAAAACTATTTTCTTATTTAATATTTTTTGAAACCCAAACATATTTTCTTTTATTTAAAAAAAAATACCAAACATAGTCTAGATATTTCGTAACATATTCCATCATATGAACGAAAAAAAAAAAAAGGTGATTTCAAATACCAGGGATCACAATCCTTTAAATAAACATTATCTAACTAAAATCTAATAAAATAATAAATTTATTTGGAAAGCCTTATAAGCTTATGAGAAAGAAGATAAAAGCTTATTTGGTTTATGTTTTTTAAAACTTTTAGTTTTTGAAAATATAAAGCATAAAAAATGTGTTATTCGAAAACCTTATTTGTTTTTTAAATTTAGAGTTTTTTTTATTTTATATTTTTTATGTTTTTTCAGAAAAACCAAATCGGAAATCAAATATATTTTTCTGATTTTTCTTATTTTCCTAGTTTTCAAAGACAGTGAACAAAAAGACACTAATTATTGACTATTCGTGGGATTGCTGATTCATAAACAGTTGCCCTCTTCCCTTTTTGTTGGTTTACTCAGAACACCCAAATTGAAAATACAATGATTTTTATGTAATTTTTTTTGTATTTTCATATTAGAAAAAAAAACATTGTGTGCACACTTTTGAAAAAGTTAAAAAGAACAAGAGAATCGAAGTTATAAGATTTCACTTAATATGTTTAATTCAAATACTAGGGATTTAATTTATGGATATAGGTGTTACCTTCTTACTTAAAAGTGTATTAAATTTTACAGGATAATTAAAATCTTAGACTAGTTTATTTCCATTCCTCTTCTCAAAACAAGCAATTCCAATAAATATATACATACATAATAAGTTCTTATAAAAGAAAATAAACATAACCAATTAAACATATGCGTAGCATTAATATTTCATAACTTAACTTAATACTAGCTGTTCTCAAATTCTACAAATACAACCTCAAGAGACAGAAAAACTTTATTACTCCTCATGCTCTTTCTGACTTATGCATTTAGTCTACGCACTGCTTTTGTTTTTTTTAACTTAACGTCAATATAATTTTTTTACCAATATCGAATAACACTTAATAACATTAAATATTGCTGCTTGCTTTTTAACATCAGAATGAAGAAAGACGACATAATACGACGATTATTTCTGCCATCCCACTCTACTCTTAATGCGATCGGTCGATTTAACTAAATTCGCTTAACGGCCAGCTTATTTTCTTAAATCCAATACGAAGCTCAGCTGCTCGATATTTGCTAATCCCACTATTCGATTATATTTTAAAAATATTTTTTAATTATTTTATTTTATATTTTTTAATATAAATAATAATAATAATACTATTAGAATGTTATTTAATAAATAAATTATAAAATTCATTATTTTTTTTATTTTTTTATGAAATATATTCATTTTAATATAATAAAATAAAAGGTAAACATAAAAATAAATAAATAAAAATAAAAACAAAATCAAATATAAACGACGGCTAATTTTCCTATCCCTCGCTTCCTTTTAATTTTTTAAACGGCATGTGCTTTTGAAAGTGATTAAAAAAAATAAATGTGCCTGCCTGATGGGGACCACCTAGTCCCAAATACTCTCGTTATCATCCATAAAAGAAGTAGTGATTGCTAGGCCCTTCTCCCCTATTAAACAACGATAAAGTTTTTCTTATTTCTTAAAATAACTTTTCAACAAAACTAAATATTTTCACTTTATATTCGTAATATTTTAAAATTTCAAAGAATAAATCAGGAAAATTTAAAAACAAACAAATAATACTAAAATTATTCAACTTTCTAGACAAAGCTTAAAAAACAACTCCAAGTCCGGAGGCGACTTAAAAATTATTTCACAAGCACGGTCCCATTCGTGGGCATAAGAGTTCAACCTAGTGCATCTCACTTGCCTATTTACTGAAAAAAGTTTCTGGTGCTGGATTCTTCAATCATTTAAGTAACTCAATTATGAATTGAACAGTAAACAGCCGAGGGTTAATAATGAGAAGAAAAATGCAAAGGTTCAATCTCCTCAAAATAGAAAGAGAATTAACATAGAAGGGTTTAACATTTCCATTATGTATTTTGTCAAAAAAAAAGGTTAGGCAATGCTACGAACCGGTAAAAAAGAAAAACAGAAGAGTTGTTGGAGAAAAAACCATGCTGGCTAGCTGATCCACTTCATAGAATGATTCAAATTGTTGTCTTGATCAACACTTGCATATCTTACCCGGCTGCTTGAATACACAATTGCGGTTGAGATTCTGAATATGGTTTGTTCATGGAGCCTGCATATTCCTATGGGATCAAAGTGGGAATGAGAAACTGTAAACATTTCATTGACTTCCGGAAACTTGCAGAGGCTTGTTTTTGTCGGTTTGTCCAAAGGAATCCAGAGCATTTTTGATAATGTTCTGCATGTTCTGCACAGTGTATATGTTCTGCATAAATCAGGATGAGCCAAAAGGTATCGCCTTCCCATCACTCAGCGGTTACTTCAAAAACGAATATGTACAAAGGGGATGAACATGCCCTGTTCAAGAATGCAAACCTTCTAATACTATTTGCTCTAAAATTTTCAATCTTGAAAACAAACAACTTATTGGGACATTCCTTGATGTGGAAAAACAATTGTCTCAATCCCTACTGTTTTTCATCCTCCATAACCCCTACCATCCGTTCCATTACAGCCTAGCCGGCCTTCTTGTACTCCAGTACTTTGTTGATGCTCATCTAAAATCCTTCTGTATTTATATATATCAATTCCAGGGCATCTCCTAGACATCTCCCCGAGAAGCTTCTCAACCTCGAATATCTTCCTTGACAACAATTCCTTGACAAAAGCCAAAAGTTTAGATTAATCACATAACCCATATCCAGCATTTCATGAAAACCCTAACTGCCATATCTGTATTTCCATCCCTTACAGCACCCTTTCTTTAACCAACCAACTATACATAGAGGCATCAAGAAGATGACCATTTTGGCACATTTCCTCAACAAATTCTTCAACTTCATGCATCCTACCTTTAGCTCTACAAAGACCATCTATCACAGTACTATACGATAAGCAGTTTGGACTGCAACCCAATTGTTTCATCTGCTTCAGTAGAAGAGCAGCTCTATCACGTTTCCCAGACTCCACAAGAATCCTTAATACTGCATTAAAACTAGAAACACATGGATTAATGCCTCTACCCTTCATTTCCTTTAGAAGTGAAATTAATCATCTGCTTTCCCCATTTTGCAGTACTCATTTACAACAACCCCATAAGCTTTTGCGTCGGGTTTCATTCCAAGACCAACCATCTCCTTGAGAAGTCTAGCCGCATCATCTAACTTTCCCACAACACAGAGACCTTTCAGTATACATGTATGTGTTGCAACATCATCCTTCAGACCATTCAATCTCATCCTTGTCATCATTCTTTTTGCTTCATAAACATTTCCATTCAAACACAAACCATAGATTATGGCATTGTATGTCAACACATTTGGTTCACAATTCCGACTCGCCATCTCATCCATACACTTCATAGCTTCATCCAATTCACCTCTTTTACAATATCCATCAATTAAGGTAGTATAAGTCACTGTGTCAGGCATACAATCCTCAGTCTCCATCATCTGATCCACAATTTTCATTGCACTCTCCATCAAACCCTTCTTACCGAAACCATTGATCATAGTATTGCATGTAATCAAATTCGGCTTGCAACCCATTTCATCGAACACATTCTTCGCATTTTCAATCATGCCCATTTTACAGTACCCTCTGATCATCGTTGTATAAGTGTAAACATCAGGTTTAACCCAAGCCCTCCCTTCACAATTTGATCAAAATGGCCCTCAGTAAGATAATCCGATTCCTCACCAAGACCCCTAAATGGCATTACAAGAGAACAAAATTGACCTGATCCTATATTTTTCAAAAGGATGAAAACCAATGAATTGCCCTCATGAATATTTCCATGATCGCCGTAAGCTGATGAACTTGGCCACAGAAAAATCAGAGAGTCTGCCATGAGATTCAAGGAGTGACGAAGCAGTGGAGAAGAGGCCATGAGAGAGGAGAAGGTCAGTGACGGCAACGTAACAGAGGTGAGAGTGGAAGTAGTTATTAGGGTTAGGATTCAGTTTGGGGCCCAGTTGAAGAAGAAGAGGCCATGGTTAGGGTTTTGGCCTCTTGCGACTTGATCACAAGATTAGGGCTTAGAAATGGAGCGAATTGGAGAGAGGAGGTGGAAGCGGGGGCGGTTAGGTTTTGGGGGTTCAGGGTTTGAGACACGAGGTAAATGGCGGACGCTGTGAGAGAAGCTGAGCAATGAGAGGCGATAGGTGACGCGTGAGTGTTGGCTAGGGTTCGAGCCGCCATCATCGGTTACAGAGAGCTTACGTGGATCTGCCGGCAGATGATCAGTTTTGAATCTGGACCGTTCGTGAACGAAAAACCCATTAAAAACGACGTCGTTTTCGGTCGAGGTCCTCCTCTATGATAAGAACTAAGAAGCGAAGTCGCTTTGAGTTCCTGAAGAGTGCCTTCCCCCCCCCACCCCCTCTTAACCCAAAAAGGGCATCGTTTTGTTCTGAACACCATGGGAAGAGTGCCTACTCATTTTCTCCATTATTTACCTATGTTTTAAAAATCGTATCATTGTTCTATCCGTAAAATCAGTTATCCATTGAACCAAATTTAAACCGTCGATTTGATCATTAAATTGCCTGAATCAGATTATTTATCACTATTTTAAAATTCGAACCATCGACCAAAAGACTTTCCAATTTGGTTTTGTCCCCTGAAACCTGATTATCCATTGAACCGAGCTTGAAACCATCGAACGACATATTTGACCATTAAACCGCTTGAACCGGGGCCATTGCCATTCAATCCCATTACAAGTCAATCGAAACAATTTAGTTTATAATTTCAACTATAGGTTAAATCCTCCCACCCTATACAAACTTGAATAAATGATCACTCATAATAAACCTAAGACCGGACCGATCAAATCACCCCTCAAAATTACTTTGAAAAAACGATTCTTAAAATTTATTTCTTGAAACAGTCTTCACATGCATTGTAAAACAAAAACATCCATCATCAAATTGGTTCTCCTCCATGTCACCTCTATAACCTGTTTTTCTACACATCATTATCATCTCCTATGCACATCCAAAAAAAGGCCAGTTGCTCATACTCAGCGGAGCGTTCGGGTCACAGCGGCGGCATGGAGTGGTAATTTCGCTCGGCGCTTAGTTTCGCCGCCGCAAAGGCTGGAGACGGCAGCGAAAATGTCTGGTTAGGCCATGCCATGACTTGGAAGTGAACGCTTTCCATTTCTTCCACCATGGAGTTGAGCGTCTCTTTGATTTCACAGTAATCACAGCAGCTGATCATCCCTTCCGAGCAGACAGTAGAAGGCAAGAGACTTCTTCCTTCAAGTCTAGTCATCACTACCAAACTCCCATTTCTGTTCGCCCTTCCGCGGAGACCGGCAATGGGTCGGCGGCGGAGAGCGGCGCCACTGAGAAGACGCAGATCAAGCCCTGTTCGGGATGGACGAATGTAAAAAAGACAGAATTCATGTGCTGGTGTTTGATATTTTTTTTGAGTTAATTTATGTTTGATATTACTTAATTTCAATGGGTTCGTTTGATGTTCATTCCGAATCGGGTTTCTCCTTGTTCTGGTATTAATTCAACTGGGACTTCTGCTACTCCCGGTAGATACCATAGTCTTATGCCTGTACACGGAAGAGTGTTGCCTGAGTTTTGCTGCCTACACCGATTTGATTCTCTTCCTGTTGAATTTGTTTTCTCCTTCAAGAAAAATTTTCAAAGATCAGTGATAACTATAATAATAATGGAAGGTAGGGGATATCAAAGTTTGATATCATGTATTATTACCACTCAAATCCAACATGCATTTTTTAACTTTGAGGGGTAGCTCATTTAGTCTAATATTGAATTTGCTTCCTGGTGATCGCCAATTTGAGTCATCTTACGTCACTGTATGATTACTTGAATTCCTTTCCTTAGGACCACTGATGATTTACCTGATTTTTAACCTTATAATTAAATTTTACTTTATAATTCAAAGGATCTACTATGAAATAGCGTTGAGAGGTAGCTCATTTTAATTCGATTCGAAGCTTACTCCCAACGACCACCACTCAAATTCTCTTTATGTTCACTAAAGGATTTACTCGACTTTCCTCTTAAGGTTACTAAAGAATTTACCCGACTTTTTACTTTATAGTATTAGCTAGCCTAGAGCAGGGGTGGACCTACTAAGGAAGTAGTTGAGAAGTAACTCATTTAATCGAATATTGGGTTTGCTTCCCCATGATCACCAATTTGAGTCCTTTTAAAGTCCCTAAATGATTTACCTAACTTTCCCCTTAGGGCCCTAGACAATTTACCCAACTTTTAACTTTATACAATTAGTTGGCCTAGACCAAGGGTAGGTCTATTAAGAAAGAAGGAATAAGGAAGAAGTTAAGAGATAGTTCATTTAATATGATCTTGAATTTGTTCCCAATTAATCACCAATTTGAGTCCCCCTTATTGACATTAGAGGATTTACTTGACTTTCCCCTAGGAGCTTACTGTAGGATTTGACCTTAATTTTTAATTTTATATGATTACTGCCCCGACCAAAGGCGGATCGGGATCTACTACAAGAGGTTGAGAGGTACTTCATTTGAATCCAATCTCGGTCATTCCCAACGACTCACCAATTTGAGCCCTTATAACCACAGAGGATTTATCCATTTTTTAACTTACAGTGATTAGCTTGTTCTAGACCAGGGCGGATCTACTTGGCGAATAAATAAGGAAGAACCCTGAGTAATAATCATATTAGAGTCTGTTCTGTTTGGGCCATTGACAAAGATGAAAGGAGTTCTGAAGAAACTGCAGCTGAGAAACCGCCAGAGAATCTGGCAGTAGCTGCTTCAACGCTGCTCTCCCCTTGCTAGAGGCATGAAAAGAATGGAGCTTAACGACTGCTGGATCCTTGATTTGGAAGGAAGGTTCCAACCTTCATCTTCCAATCATACTTCACTCCTCTCTGGCTGAACTCTATACTCCATGTTCATCACTCTCCTGCAGTATCAAACAAAAGCAAAACCATTACAAAATTTCCTTATAAGAGCTATGCTATGCGGATGTTTTCTGCAATTTTTTCCCAGAAGCCTACTGTTGAATTTGAGTTAAGGGTTAGTGCCCAAATACTAACTTGACCTGACAACAGTATTGAGAAGAGTAAAGGGTGCAGTTTCTGTGAGCTGATAAACAACGCTTTTAAAATCTGATCGAATAATCCAATCTGACCGCTTAACCATTTAATCGAACTTTTCCTGATTTAATCATACGTGAACTTTTTCGATTCGATCAACAGTCTGATTTTTTAAACATTCGTGACAGACAGCCAAGAAACCACTGTTGCAACGTATCAGAGAATTATGTTTCTCTTCTTTGTTCTTTTTCCCTACAAACGGAGTCCAATATTCATCCATGGATATTTGTTCTTTTTCTTGGTGAAAACATGACGACCAAGTCAACACGACACTTGTACTATGGAAACAGAATGGTTCTTGTTCCTGTGCTCCCATGCACCATCTTATACTACAAACGAGAATTTGCTGGTGAAACAACGAAGCAACGATCTCGGGCACGAACATCAAGAATGCAACCCGAAAACAGGTTCTTTTTTTTCTTTTTTTTTCCCCAACACCTACCCTGCAGTTCAGTGCATTGATCTAAGGTAAGATCCCTAAAGCAACATGTCGATCGTCAGACGGCTCGAATAGTAAACCTTCTTGATCTCTTGGAACCTTTATCAGGAACTACATGCCCCAGACTGCTGTCTCCTTCTGATCTTCACCCATATATTCCACTTAATTGCTAATTCTTCCTAAGCTGTGAACTGAATTCTGATCTTCCATTGATAGGTATCAGCAGATGATTATCATCGTACTTGCTCTCCAAATGCAAAGCCTTCAATGATGTCCTCGGCAATGGCATTTCATTCTGTGAGCCTCTTGCCTCACCTGTTTGATACCTACCACTGTATGGACACTTCCCATTAATTTCCTTCTTCCTGAAGGTAGGATAGTACCTCTCCATTCAACTTATCAGCTCATGTTTTTGGATGAAATCTTTCGGACAATCCAAGGATGTCTGTTTTTTGTTTTAGCTCAATGTCGAGATTATTGTGATGGATTCTTTCCTATGCCAGTTGATTGTGATATGTTTGTCTTATTGTTCATTTAAGTACTATGATGATACAGCCAAAAAGGCAGGCTTTTCTGGCTTAACTGTGAACTTTTCTTTGCACCTATAAGAATAGGCTCAGATTCCATTTTCAAAGGCCTCAACCAACCAATAGAGAGCCAGTATCGTATAGGAAACTGGATAGCATCCAAAGCTTCTTTAATATGAGAAATGATCTTAAAATATTGGCCTGATAGACAAATAACTTTTAAATTTAAGTATCATATCATAATTTTTTCAGAATCGATGTGATCAGACATCCATCCCTGCTTAAATTCTGGACATCGTCGATTTCGCCACACTCTAGATTGTTTTCACTCTGGATCCTCTCATGGGGCATCAGGTTACCCTTTTCCGTTACACATTGACTCTCACGAAAGATCACGATAAAAAGATCCAAACCTAATGGTGAGAGCCAACCAAAAACCAAATTTTGATAAAGCAACAACTTTTAAGTTTAAGACTACTCCATAATATCTGAATCGACGCCGATCGCATCATCGCCATCCTTAAAAGCCTGACGTCCGCACAACTTACACCTAAATAGCTATTTCGACTCTCTCTTAGGGAACCAAAATTTCCATCTTCCGCGTGAGCTATTCATGTGACGACTCAAATGAAAAGCCATCTCAATGATAAGTGTACTCAAAGCCTAATGTGTTGTTCTCAATCCAAAAGTCTAAGATGAGATCTGATGCCAGAAAGAATCCTCTCAACCTTAAGATCATTTCACAATTTTTTATAACCAATACGATCCGGTGATCCATCATAAATTCATTAATTTTAAGGTACATACAGATTTCATTAATTTTCTAAAGATACATACATATATATATATATATATATATATATATATATATTCCCTAATTTTCCCATTAAAAATGAGGGATTTATTATTACTGAAAAAATTTACAAAGAAACACCGCTTTAAGCTAAATACATCAATGATCATTATCATAATATCTTGGTATGGGAATGGCGATTCCTCCACAAGCATTAGCCATCTCTTGTTATAGTTGTATTTCAGCTTGGGCGCGTTCCCTTTCTACTGCATCATTTGCCTTTAAACTTGACTTAAATCTCAACTTCTGCCTATTTATGCTTCTGACCTACAAACATAACCATCCATCAGTACTGGGTTTGATCCACGTGTAGTTACGAGGTGTCAATTCGGGGTTTGTCCTACAATAATACTTAAAAAAAAAAATCAATCTAATACGTTTTTATAAATAATATCTAAACTAATGCTTAAAACGTAGTTACAAAGTGTCAACTACAATTTTATCCTAAAATAATACTTTAAAAAAAAATATTAATCTAATACATTTTTGTAAATAATGTTCAAACTAGTGCTTAAAACCGTAGTTATGAGATGTCAATTGCAATTTTGTTCCAAAATAATATATATATTTTTTAAAAATACCAATCTATTACGTTTAAAAATAACGTAGACAAGAAGCAAAATCAGAATACGATTACGCTTTAACTGAAGCTTAAAACTATAATTTTAACTTAAAAATTTTAAAAACTATACTATCACTTACGATTATAAGAACATATTAAATTGGACATTTAAAAAAAAATGTATTAGATTGTTTTTATTTTATTTTGAATGTATTATTTTTGGGACAAGCACCACACCCAAAAATAAACTTGATAAGTCCCTTGTTGTCCTCTCTAAAAAATAAAAATTATAATGATGACACTGGAAAAAATTTATTCTTATATATTATTAAATCTATTATAGTTTTGATAGCTTTATATATATATATATATATATATATATATATATATATATATATATATATATATATATATATATATATATATATATCAGCTGGATTCCTAATTTTCCCATGTAATTAAAGATTTATTAGTAACAGAATATTTATAAAGAATTAGAACACTAATTAAATACATCAATGATCATTATCATAAATTCACTAATTCTCTTGAAGACACATACAGATTTCATTACTATATATATCTTCAGATTCCTAATTTTCTCATAAAATAAATGAGGGATTTATTAGTAACATATATTAAAAGAAACATAACACTAAATATATCAATGATTATTATCATAAATTCATTAATTTTCTTGAATATAATACAGGTTTCAGGATCATTATCATAAATTCACTAATTATCTTGAAGATACATATAAATTTCATTACTTTAAATATCTTCGGATACCTAATTTTCCCATTAAAAAAAATGAGGGATTTATTAGTAACTGAATATTTACAAAGAAACAGAACAATAAATACATCCATGGTTATTATCATAAATTCATTAATTCACTTGAAGATATATACAGGTTTCATTAATTTATATATTATTATATTCCTAATTTTTCTATTTAGAAAATGGAGGAATTTATTTGTAATTGAATATTTACAAAGAATCATAACACTAAACACATAAATGATTATTATTATAAATTCATTAATTCTCTTGAAGATACATTAAGGTTTCATTAATTTATATATCATTGTATTCCTAATTTTCCCATAGAAAAAGGACTATTAATAACTGAATATTTACAAAGACTCAGAACACTAAATACATAAATGATCATTATCATAAATTCATTAATCCTCTTGAAAATATATATCATCAGATTCCTAATTTTCCCATAAAAAAATTAGGGATTTATTATCATCAAAGAATAATAACACTAAATACATCAATGATTATTACTACACCTTTAATTCTCTGAAGATACATACATGTTTGGCTCTATATCATAGTATTCCTAATTTTCCCATAAAAAAAATGAGGAATTTATTAGTAACTGAATATTTACAAAGAATCGTAACACTAAATACATTAATGATTATTATCATAAATTCATTAATTCTCTTGAAAATACATACAAGTTTCATTAATTTATAGATCATCGTATTTATAATTTTCCCATTAAAAAAAAGGAGGAATTTATTAGTAACTTAATATTTACAAAGAATCGTAACACTAAATACATTAATGATTATTATTATAAATTCATTAATTATCTTGAAGATACGTACAGGTTTCATTAATTTATATATTATCGTATTCCTAATTTTTCGATAAAAAAAATTGAGGAATTTATCTGAATATTTACAAAGAATCATAACACTAAATACATAAATGATTATTATCATAAATTCATTAATTCTCTTGAAGATGCATAAAGGTTTCATTAATTTATATATCATCGTATTCCTAATTTTCCCATAAAAAAAAAAGGAAGAATTTATTAGTAACTAAATATTTACAGATCATTAGAACACTAAATACATCAATGATTATTATCATAAATTCATTAATTCTCTTGAATACACATACAAGTTTCAGTACTTTATATATCATCGGATTCCTAATTTTCCCATCAAAAAATGAGGGATTTATTAGTAATTGAATATTTAAAAAGAATCATAACATAAATACATCAATGATTATTATCCTAAATTAATTAATTCTCTTGAAGATACATACAGGTTTCTTTAATTTATATATCATCTTATTCCCAATTTTCCCATAAAAATAGAAGAATTTATTAGTAACTAAATATTTAGATAGAATCAAACACTAAATACATCACTGATTATTATCATAAATTAATTTAATTCTTTGAAAGATACATACAAGCTTCTATTAATTTATATATCATCCTATTCCCAATTTTCCCATAAAAAATAGATAATTTATTAGTAATCGAATAGATAGAATTCAACACTAAATACATCAATGATTATTATCCTAAATTAATTAATTCTCTTGAAGATACAGTTTCATTACTTATATATCATCCTATTCCCAATTTTCTATAAAAATAGAGGAATTTATTAGGTAACTGAATATTTAGATAGAATCAGAACACTAAATACATCAATGATTATTATCATAAATTAATTAATTCTCTTTAAGATACACACTGGTTTCATTAATTTATATATCATCCTATTCCCAATTTTCCCATAAAAAAATAGAGGAATTTATTAGTAACTAAATATTTAGATAGAATTAGAACACTAAATACATCAATGATTATTATCATAAATTAATTAATTCTCTTTAAGATACATACAGGTTTCATTAATTTATATATCCTATTCCCAATTTTCCCATAAAAAAAGAGAGGAATTTATTAGTAACTGAATATTTAGATAGAATCAAAACACTAAATACATCAATGATTATTATCATAAATTAATTAATTATCTTGAAGATACATACAGGTTATATTAATTTATATATCATCCTATTCCCAATTTTTCTCTATCAAAAAAGAGGAATTTATTAAGAATCAATATTTAGATAAGAATCGTCACTAAATACATCAATGATTATTATCATAAATTCATTAATTCTCTTGAAGATACATAAAGGATTCATTAATTTATATATCATCGTATTCCTAATTTTCCCATTAAAAAAAGGATTTTATTTGTAACTGAATATTTACAAAGAATCAGAACACTAAATACATCAATGATCATTATCATAAATTCATTAATTTGCTTGAAAATACATACAAAATTCATTACTTTATATATAATTGATTCCTAAATTTTCCATAAAAAATGAGGGGACGATAGTAACTAAGATGATAGTAATAGCTCATCTGGGAATATATTAGGAATGATTATTTATCAGGCTTATTTACTCTTTTAAGATATAGTTACAGGTTTCATTAATTTATATATCATTGTATTCCCAATTTTCCCATAAAAAAAGAGGAATTTATTAGTAACTGAATATTTATATAGAAAATACATCAACTATTGTTATCATAAATTCATTAATTATCTTGAAGATACATCTAGGTTTCATTAATTTATATATCATTGTATTCCTAATTTTTCCATAAAAAAGGAGGAATTTATTAGTAACTAATATTAAAAAAGAATCATAACACTAAATACGTCAATGATTATTATCATAAAATCAATCATTCTCTTGAAGATACATACCGGTTTCATTAATTTATATATCATCGTAGTACTAATTTTCCAATAAAAAAACGAGTAATTTATTAGTAACTGAATATTTATAAAGAATCAGAACACTAAATACATTAATGATTATTATCATAAATTCATTAATTCTCTTGAAGATACATAAAGGTTTTATTTATTTATATATCATCGTAATCCTAATTTTCCCTTAAAAAACGAGTAATTTATTAGTAACTGAATATTTATAAAGAATCAGAATACTAGAGTCATCAATTATTATTATCATAAATTCATTAATTATCTTGAAGATACATACAAATTTCATTACTTTATATATCATAGAATTCCTAATTTTCTCATTAAAAAAATAGGTATTTATTGAACTCCAACATTTACAAAGAATAATAATATTAAATACATCAAATTATCATAAATTCATTAATTATCTTGAAGATACATACATGTTTCTTTAATTTATATATTTTCGTATTCCCAATTTTCCCATAAAAAATGAGGAATTTATTAATAACTAAATACTCCCTCCGATTTGAAAATAATTGATGTTTTAAAGAGTTTGTTTTGTTTTTATTTATCCGTCATTTCAAAAAATCAAGAAATAATTTATTACTTTTTCCACTCTTACTCCTTGCTCCTACTAAATTACCTTAATTTATTTTTTTAATTTTCTAAGTTATTTTAACAAATACGAAGCATTTTTAACACCTTCACATTGTAACATTCTGATTACAAAAAAATGATAATTTAGTATTTTTTTTTAATGAGAGAGTGTGTTTTAATAATTTTCTTAATATGTGTGCAAAAACCTTAAACAATAGTTATTTTAAAATGGAGGCATTATTTACAAAGAATCATAATATTAAATACATCAATGATTATTATCATAAATTCACTAATTTTCTTGAATATACATACAAGTTCATTAATTTATATATCATCGTATTCCTAATTTTCCCATATAAAAAAAACTTTATTATACAAATAATCAGAACACTAAATACATCAATGATTATTATCATAAATTCATTAATTATCTTGAAGATACATACATGTTTCATTAATTTATACATCATCGTATTCCTAATTTTCCCATAAAAAAATGAGGAATTTATTAGTAACTGAATATTTACAAAGAATCGTAACACTAAATACATTAATGATTATTATCATAAATTCATTAATTCTCTCGAAGATACATACAGGTTTCATTAATTTATAGATCATCGTATTCCTAATTTTTCCATAAAAAAAGGAGGAATTTATTAGTAACTGAATATTTACAAAGAATCGTAACACCAAATACATTAATGATTATTATCATAAATTCATTAATTTTCTCGAAGATACATATAGGTTTCATTAATTTATAGATCATCGTATTTATAGTTTTCCCATAAAAAAAAGGAGGAATTTATTAGTAACTGAATATTTACAAAGAATCGTAACACTATATACATTAATGATTATTATCATAAATTAATTAATTCTCTTGAAGATACATACATGTTTCATTAATTTATATATCATCGTATTCCTAATTTTCCCATAAAAAATATGAATTTATTAGTAACTGAATATTTACTAAGAATCGTAAAACTAAATTCATTAATTCTCTTGAAGATACATAAAAGTTTTATTAATTTATATTACATCGTATTCATAATTTTCCCATTAAAAAAATGAGTAATTTATTAGTAACTAAATATTTACAAAAAATCAGAATACTAAATTCATCAATTATTATTATCATAAATTCATTAATTATCTTGAAGATACATACAAATTCTCTATTTCTTTATATCATTGAATTCTAATTTTCCAATAAAAAAAACGACGGATTTATTAGTAACTGAATATTTATAAAGAATCAAAACACTAAATACATTAATGATTATTATCATAAACTCATTAATTATCTTGAAGATACATACATGTTTAATTAATTTATATATCATTGTATTCCTAATTTTCCTAAAAGAAAATGAGGAATTTATTAAGAATCAATATTTGGGATGTAATCGTAACACTAAATACATCAATGATTACATCATAAATTCATTAATTATCTCAAGATACATACAATTTCATTAATTTATATCACATATTACTAAATTTTCTATAAAAAAATGAGGAATTTATTAGTAACTGAATATTAACAAAGAATCATAACAAAAAATACGTTGATGATTATTATCATAAATTCATTAATTCTCTTGAAAATACATACAGGTTTCATTAATTTATATATTATCGTTTTACTAATTTTCCAATAAAAAAACAATGAATTTATTAGTAACTGAATATTTATAAGGAATCTAATGATTATCATCATAAATTCATTAATTCTCTCGAAGATATATACAGATTTCATTAATTTATATATCATAGTATTCCTAATTTTTCTATAAAAAAGGAGGAATATATTAGTAATTAAATATTTACAAAGAATCATAACACTAAATACGAACGACATATCATAAATTCATTAATTTTTGAAGATACATGTTTCATTAATTTATATATCATCTTATTCCTAATTTTCCCATAAAAAAATGAGGAAATTTGTAGTAATTGAATATTTACAAAGAATCATAACACTAAATACGTCAATGATTTCAATAATTTATATATTATCGTATTCCTAATTTTCCCATAAAGAAAATGAGAAATTTATTAGTTACTAAATATTTACAAAGAATCATAACACTAAATACAACAATGATCATTATTATTAATTCATTAATTCTCTTGAATATACATACAAAGTTCATTACTTTTTAATTCATCGGATTCCTAATTTTCGCATTAAAAAAAAGAAAGATTTATTAATAACGGAATATTTTCAAAGAATGCTAAATAAATCAATGAACATTATCATAAATTCATTAATTCTCTTAAAGATACATACCGATTTCATTACTTTATATATCATCGGATTCCTAATTTTCCCTTGAAAAAAATGAGGGATTTATTAGTAACTGAATATTTAAGCAAAGAATCAAAAACACCAAATACATAATGATCATTATCAAATATCTTGGTATGGGAATGGCGATTCCTCCGCAAGTATTAGCCATCTCTTGTTTTAGTCTCTATCAGCCTGGGCGCGTTCCTTCCGCTGCATCATTTGCCTTTAAACTCGACTTAAATCTCTCAAATATTCGCCTATGTATGCTTCTGACCTACAAACATAACCATTCATCAGTACAGGGTTTGATCCACTTGTAGCTACAAGATGTCACTTCGAGTTTTGTACCAAAATAACACTTAAAAAAAAATAAAATCAATCTAATACGTTTTTGTAAATAATATTTAAATTAATGTTTAAAACCGTAGTTATGAGGAGTCATCAGCAGTTTTGTCCTAATATAACACATTGAACAAAAAAATAGTAATCTAATAGGTTTTTACAAATAATGCCCAAACTAGTGCTTAAAACCATATTTATGAGATGTCAACTGCAATTTTGTTCCAAAATAATATATATATTAAAACTATCAATTTAATACGTTTTTTAAAATAATGTAAAATAGTGCTTAAAATCGAAGCCATGATCACGATTTTAACTTCTTGGGGTTCTTAAAACTATAATCAACAATTATAATTTTAACTTAAAAAAATTTAAAACTATAGTCACAAATTACGGTTTCATATGACATTAAATTACATTTAAAAATATATATTAGATTGATTTTTTTTTTTAAATGTATTATTGACAAGACCTACACCCAAAAAACCTTTATAAGTCATTTTTTGTCCTCTCAAAAAAAAATAAAAATTATAACATTGACATCAAATTTTTTTATTTTTATATATTATTAGTCTATTATAATATTGATAATTCCTAAATATAAAATCCTGGATAATAAACCCGGAAAAGGGTGAGAGACCTTCTTAAAGGCCATCGTTCAACTCCATGTTTGCGGCATATCTTCTTACGACTGTAGGGCATATATTCAATCCTTCTGTTGCCTTCTATAGGAAGATGAAAATACCCAGGGTCATGTATTGTTAACCTCCCTGTTCTCCTGCACCATTCTTCATTGTAAATACGTCAACTAAATAAGTAAAATTTAAAAAACAATACCATAAATTGTTGGAAAAATGAATGGAATTAATAAAGTGACAGTCCCAGGTTTTACATAGAGCAAGAAATTAAAACTTTTAAACAAGAAATTCGCAAAATGCTGCAAGAAATAGAACATAATGTCACAAAATCCTTGTGTTGTCCTTGAATCAAATGATTTACTTATAGAAGGCAAGAGATTTAGTGCATCAATAATTGTAACATGTGGTTGAGAAAAGAACAAAACATAAATGCAGGCTATATATACCAACCATCCACAAATAAGCAAGAGATAAATAATTCCTTAACAAGTGATGCGCCACACTAAAAGCTCGTTTGAAATCCAACTTAATGCATTCTAAAGCATATCTAAATTTAAAATGCAGAATGATGTAGAATGAACGTCATTTGGGTTGCATCCTCATAAACACATATTTGCTTTCATCAATAAATACATGTTGATGCAGTTTAGAAAAGCCAACAGAAAACCTTTTTCTTAAAGACCACTATGCTGAAAACATAAACTCATCTCCATATGTAACTTATAAAGGTTTTTTGTTCGATATTTATTTATTGTTTTTATTTGGACAAACCATTATTTTGCAGGATGAAGTTTTCTAACATAAATGAGTGAAAAGAGTAACCACAACCTGTGCTGCAAGAGAGATTTTCTGAGTTCTATCTGCCTGATTCTCGGTTCCTGTCTCTGGTTGATTCGTTCGACATCCTCCTGATTAAAAACTAAGTATATTAAATCTTATACTATATATAATATATGTTTGTGTTTGAAGAACACTTACCAGAATGTTCTGGAGACTGTTGGAAGAAATCATCAGTATTCAAAGACTCATCCAAATCTAATCCAACACAGATTGCTTCATAAAACACAGCAAGTGGATCCTGCAGCATAGTGAACTCGCCTGTCGACGTTCATCGTAGCATTCCTGCAGAAACTGCTTCACACTTATGCTTTTCTGCAGAAACTGTTTGAAAGTTGAAACAGTTTATGAATTTTATACATAAAATGGCAATGGGGCTTATTAGAATCCTTGCATTTGGGAAAGGAGGGATAAATAAGTTACTGGGCTTAAGTCCCTATCATTCCCCTCAATGTATATCAATGAAATGAATAACTTCGAGAACTTACTCAATCATTTGATGACCCGGAGGGATTCCATCAACGGCATCGTACCGGTTTTCGAGAACAGCATGACAGATCAGTCCGGGCCTCCCATGAACCTCGAGCTTTGTAGTAAAAGAACCTAAAATTAAAAACCCACAAAAGTAAACAGAACAGTATGAATCAATGTCTGATTTCTTGATATAACATGAGCAATCACTATACCGTTGGTATGAATAATTTCAGAATTTGGCAACAACTGCAAGTAAAAGGAGAGGTCGGATAGAAGCCAGGCAGGGAGAGAAACCGAGTTTCCAAACATGGAATTTGCAGCTAGCGTTTCTGCCCCGTTTCTTTTATCGCCATACACTTCCCGTGGAAGTAATTCTTGGATTGCTGGTCTCCATTATAGTTTTCTAGTGTCCCAATGAGCGAGTCCTTGAAGGACTGGGGTCTCTGCAATTCTGTCTCGGGATTGAGGATTCAAGAAAGGATTTTGAATCGGGCTGGACTTAATGAAGGGATGTTTTGAAATGTTGGGTTGGGAAGATTTTGAGAACAGAGGACGTCTTCTCCTAAAGGGAAATCGGAGGAGGAGGAGAATGGGTCGTGGTAAGCGACGTCGTTTAATGGGTCTGTCATTGATGGTGGTGGTGCTTGTTAGAGAATAAGCTACGGACGGCGACGGTGGTTTATCCTAAGCAACGAAAGCACGGTGCTTGAGGGACTGCATATGGACTGAGTCAGTCAGGAGATGTGGAGTGGAAGAAGAAGACGGGGAAGGCGGGAGAGTTAGTTTGTGACCGTTGTGAGGTTGATTTGGGTTAGAGGGGCTTTAAATGTGGAATTGGGACCAAAACTATTTGACGACGTGGCAGAAAACGGCGACTTTTGATGGATTGAAATGCCGTCGTTTGATAAGAAAAAACAATCCCTCCTCAATCGAAAATCCTACCAAAAATGCAGTGAGAATGAGATGAAATCAGGAGCACTGTCAGCGCTTCTCTCTTCACCTTCTCTTAGGCGTCGCCGCCGCATCTCAAAGATTCCTACCGAGGAAATTAAAAAGAAACCTAACTTACCTCAAGGAGAAGCGGAGAAGATGAAGTGATGACTGATGAACAGATTCCTACAAAGTTCGAAAGTCCCGACTATCGTAAGACTACCGACGATGCCTTGGAGTGTAGGTCCCTCCTTCTTTCCTCTTCTTCCCTCTTCACTCGCATTTTTGATTTTATCGCAGCATGCAAGAAGAAGGGTTTCCCTTTTGCTTAACAACCCAATTCCATACGACGTCGTTTTGTTTCTGTATGACACAAAACGATGTCGTTTAGTTTTTTTTAATGCATATCAACCCTGAACTCCGGACAACCAAAATTTATGCTTCAATGTCTTCTTCCTTCAAGCTCGAGCAAGCTAGGGTTCCGCCTGTGATTCCACCACCCATACCGCCTCTCAACAAAGTAAGATCACGTCTCGAAGGTGAAAGAATTGGTTTTCCTTGATTCTATTGATTCACCCGTAGGTCATATATATAATATTACAAACTAAAAGTCTGGCTACAGTTATGCGTGATGCTTCATAAATATGGCTATAATATGACAATTATACCATCGACCAAACTGCTATAAATATACTATAATATGGCAATTATACCATTGACCAAATCATATATTCTAAAAATAGAAGATTAGATATTCTAGTATAATCTTAATACCTCAAGTCGAGCATGAGATCACAAATGCCCAACTTGCCAAGTAGATACAGAACCAGTATTAAGAGCCTGTGAAGATGTCGCCAAGCCGGGATCTTCGTGAGACACATGAGACGAGAAATAATACTCCCCGCTTCACGAATGGCATCACGCATTATTAAATGACAATCAACTTCAATATGCTTGGTACACTCCATGGAAGACAGGATTTTGAGCAATGGATTCACAACACTATCACAAAGATAAGCCGCATACCGCGAACGGTGACACCCAAACTCACAAGCAAAGCTGAGCCATTTCAACCCTCGCGATCGTACCATGGAACGACATCAAGCCAGGCGACCGACATCAGAGTGTTGTTTCTGGTCTTCTGGGCAAATCGGAGAAGATCCAAGAAACACTATCCAACCAAAGAAGAGACCGTCACTAAAGGGATACGTACTTCAATCCGAATCGCACTAAACTTGGGCCAGATAACCTACAACTCGAGCAAGAAGAATGCTCAATTCGATTAACCCTTTTAAGTAGCGAACCGCATGGCCGCGATCCCAATGATCCCCGACGTAGGGTGCATAAACCGAGCCAAGATATGAACCTGTATAAACCAAGTCGACGAGTGAGGTTATAAATGACACCCACAAGTCGCCTATACCTTCAGATCGCAGCAGCGCCTGCCGAGAGCCAATGTGATTCTCGCTTCATGGGAAAGCCAACGGATTCAGACCTCAATAAGCCAGCTTTCAAAGAATAATATCAAGAGTGTATTTTCGTTGACACAAGAAGATGCCTCCACTACGGTGAAAGCAACCTCAATACTAAGAAAATACTCAAGGCACCCAAATTTTTCATATGAAAACATCAGGCAAATAGACCTCAAATGGTCAACACGGCATCATTACTTTAAATAATGAGATCATCAACATGCACAAGAACATTGTTGTACCGATCCCCGATGTAGAGTAAATTGAGAATAATCTGAATAAGACTCGAAGGAAACTATAAGTCTTCAAAGAAGCAAATGGAATTTAGCATACCAAGATCATGAGCCCGTTAGACCATACAAAGACTTCGAGACGCACACACTAAAACCGTGAGGCGACCGCTGAAGCCAGAGGAGTTTCATGTAAACTAATTAAGATCATGAAGAAACATTATGAACATCCATCCGAAGGTAAACCACCTCGAATCACAGAATCGCTAAGAAGGCACGAACAAGCACCATTTTCGCAATCGGTTAAAGTTTCATTATAATCAACCCCTCAACTGATGGATTGCCAAAAATAAAACCGTATCGAGCCTTAAGACGCCTACTTGCCCATTCGCATGATATTTGATTTTGTATACCCATTTGTAAACCAAGCCTTTTTACGAGGAGGTAAAATCGCTACGTCCCAAAGATTAGGTTTAAAGTGCAAAGCACTTTTTCAGATAGCCCGCGCCTAACCTTCATCTTGCATAGCTTCTTAAAAGAACGGTGGTTCAATGCCTTCAAAGATCGCCGCAAGAAATGTCGGGAGAAAACTTATTACAATTCATATAATGTGCTATAGGATAAGGAGTAATTCCGGGAGGAGCTAGTGAGGAAGACGTATGAACACTCGTGATGGACTCGGCGATTGTGCTGTGCTGTGGGTAACAAAGTCACGAAGAAGAACGGATGGACGCTTATCCCGCAACCCGCGCCCCCCAAGTCATCGGTGAGGCAGGAGGGAGAGCTGGTTGTGGGGCACAGGAGGCGACGTGGGATTCAAGACAATCTCACCCCAATTTGTACCATGATCATCCACCAAAGCGCACTCCAAGTCTCCAAAAAATCAACATCAACTCGTGATTAGAACTGTGTGGCGATCAGAATAAGTCGCACTCGAGAATAGAAACAAGCCTCAGAAGGAAATTCATTTTCATGAAATCTCATCTCTCGAAACAAAGATGCTGCCCGCTCAAAGGTCATATACTTCCACCCTTTTTTCCCATGTGGATAACCAATAAAGACAATAGCCTTACTTCGAGGAGCAAATTTATTACTCTTGGCCTTTGATTGTGCAAAAGCTAAAACTCAAAACCTGTTCATCATACACTCATGCCTCGGCCAAAGAGAATTTCAAAGGAGTCAGACAGGAGCAAAACCGTATGAGTTCCAATGAGATACACCGCACTCAAGCACACATTCTCCCTAAAGTGTATAGAAGATCAGTTCTTGAAACATCAAAGCACTAATTCCACATTAAGCAGAATATGTTGATGTTTTCGTCTATCACGACCATTTTGTTGAGAGTCCAATACAAGAGGTTTGAAAATAATGCTATGTATCAAAATAATCCAACATACATTTTAAACTCCACGTCACACCCATTATTTGACATGTGTCCGGCGGGCAATCATAGCAAAAATGGAACAAAAACTGACAAACTTCAGGTTTTTGAACGAATAAATAAACCCATACAAATTTTGAAAATCATCCACCAAAGTCAAAAAATAATGTGCTCCACACGAAGAGGGTATCTTATTTGGGCCCCATAAATCACAATGAATAAGTTCAAAGATTCAATCGTCCATTATCACCCATAGAAACGATCACGTTTGTTTGTTTCGAGGACAAACTGCATGCTTTATTCAATTCTTCTAGAAGTGTTCGGAAGAAATAAATGAACTAACTGACGACTTATCCGATGACTCTGCACAACGATGCCACAACTCAAAATCAAATCGGAACCGCTACCGCACACACCAGAACCAATAAATAATAGAGTCCATCCCACGTCATCGGTCTAATCGACTCCCGAGCGAGGTCCCGATAAAGACATAATGAATCAGTGAATTGTAAAAGACATTTAGAATCATCAATTAATTGTGACACCAATATTAAGTTGCAATGTAACTGTGGAACAAATAAAACATGTTCAAGTATCAACCCATCAGTCAACAAAACGCCTTTAGTAGCAATGGCATGTGCACCGCGAAAATCAATCAACATCATAAATATGATGAGTGTCCGCCAAACATGATCTGCCAGAACATGGTAAGAGAAGCACCAAGATTACTAATCCAAGAAAAGAGAGAAACACACCCATCATCCGATCATGTCATGATTATTTATCATATTCACAAAATTTTAACCTCGCTTCGCTTAAGTCAGGCAAAGAAATGCCAGAGGACCCATGAGATGAGGCCATCAATCGTCCCCACCAGCATTAAGATTGGCGCCACGGTCGCGGCAGCCACATTTGGGCCGACTAATGAGAAGCAAATGGAGAGCCGTAGGAGGTGGTCAGTATCGGGTCGTGCAAGCCAGAGCAAACGCATGGATTTCTCCGCTCATCGATCTCGAAAGCAATACTCCGAGACTTTTCTTCCCGGGCGATGCTTGATACACACGATCGAGATCGTGCAAAGGAGAAGTGGATAACAAATTAGGAACGCATCGCTGCATATAACTCCTATCGTTAATGCCAATGAGAAATTGATGGAGTTTCTCCTCCCGATCCGTAGCAAGCCCGACCAGCAACATCACAAGCAATTACCATGTGCACACGACGGAGAGGCTTCGACGATCCAATTCCATCATACAATCCCATCAAACGGGTATAATAATCATCAATAGACATATCTCGGTTTGCTTACAGTGGTACATCGCTCAATTGGGTTTGAAGGCGAGACCACGCCACGCAAAACCGCTTCTCAAGATAATCCTGTCGCTTGCTTCATCATGAAAGGAATGGAGGCTCTAATTTTGGACTAAGAGTCCGTGTGATCCATGAGACAAGCATAGAATTGGATAAAGGTCCCAATCGAAGTCGCTTTCTTCTCCGTTTGGCTTGGTGAATGTCCCATCAACAAACACAACCATGATAGCTTTCAAAGACAACTTAATCAGACGTGTCTGCTGAAATATGTAATTGTCATTAGAAAGGACTACGCGGGTGATCATATTCCTGCTGATCTCCGCACCCAAGATAATAAGGAGAATGGGGATTCATTTTCCCATCGTTTGCATAATGAGAAGAATCTGAGAGAGAGGTCAATAGATGATGGTCAAGAAATCAGAGAAAGAAAATAAATGGGTAAAGCTTGCTAGTCATGAGGCTCCATACCATGAAAGAATTGGGTTTTCCTTGATTCATTGATTCACCCGTAGGTCATATATATAATATTACAAACTAAAAGTCCGGGCTACAACAGGCGCAGGTTACAAATAAGGCTATAATATGGCAATTATACATTGACCAAATCAAGCGGCAATATATTATATTATGGCACTATACCATTGGACCTCAAATCAGGAATATACATATCTAAAATAGAAGATTAGATATTCTAGTATAATCTTAATAGAAGGTGACCGCACCGAAGTCCGGGACCCGACAATTACATATTTGCAAACTCGACAAGACCGGCTAAAATCTGATCAAGCTGACAGGACTCAGTCGACTGGTCAACCTCGGTCTTCAAAGAGGGAAAAAACCGATTCCTCATATTCTTAATCTGTTTTTACCAAACACAACAAAAAAAATCAAATTTATTAAAGATTTTTCCTTAAATAACTAAAAATCAAAACTTTTCGTAAGATACCTCTTCAAAATCACTAAAAATCAAAACTTTTTGGAACTTAACCATTGAGAGTCAGCCAAGCGCTTTAAAATCTTCAACTCCTGGTCAGGGACCATGAAATAGATGAAGTAGCTTTTACAGCTGGCGACGACAAGGACCTGATCTTTCTCCTCCCCTCTCAGAGTTAAACCACTACATGGCGCTACCGGTGAGTGGAAACGGGCCGGGCGATCGGCGGGGTCCAAGATGATGACCATAGTTGTGTCAAGCAGGAAGGCCTCATTTATCAGTGTATGATTAAAGGTTGAAAGACGAAATGAAGGGGCATGGAGACGAAGGGGAGGGAGAAGTGAGAAAGAAAGGGGGAATTTTTGAGAAATTTTTTAACTTCTTACAGCATCTCCAACCACACTCAACAAATTAGCTACTCAAAATATATTTAAATATTAAATGAGAGGTTCTATATACAACCCTTAAATATCTTTTCACACCCCATTTACTAAGTAAACCCCAAAATATACTCTTTACACCCCATTCCAATACTTTACTTTTCCTAAACAGATCTTCCTACACCCCATCCAAAGTTCTCCTACACCCCATTCCCAAAACCCATCCTCCGTAAAGTTCTAAACCCATCCTCCTAAATCCGAGAACCCCCAAACAATAACAAATCCCGAGATTCAACCCAGGACCAGAAATATCAAGTAAGTTTGCTTCTTATTTGATTTGTCGTGGTTTATTCTTGCATTTTCATCGTTAAATACAGCTGAGTAGTTGTTCCTTTTTTGAATTTCGCTCGGGTTTCTATGTTTCCGATTCTATGTTCGACTCTCAACCGAATTTGAGCTCGCCCGATTTCATTGAACTGCCACCTTCATTTTTCGGATTTTGCGATGTCAGAAATTGATTGTTTCCCGGATTATGATGTCCGAAGAATTGAATCTTCCGGATTTCATGATGTCCGTAAATGTTGTTTTTCGTGGATTCCATGATGTCCAAATTCTTCCGCTCAACCGATACAATGGAATCCGGAATATAAAGAATCCTGATTCCATGAAATCCATGATATTATTATTTAGAATCGAATGCTTTAATTTATTTTTATTTAATGATTATATTATTTAATTTATCAATCTTTATGACTATGAATATATATGATTATTATGATTAATATGATTTTAATAAAATTTATGATTATTTAAAATAATGGGATTAAGAGTATGATTATATTAATTTAATTTATCAATCTTTATTTTCTTTGAAATAGATATGCCACCACGCACTTATGAGGAGAGATATATCTAGTGCACCTCAGAGACGACCTACGGATCGAGCGTAATACGAGTAAATTAAGAGAGGTCAGGGAGCGCAGGACTCGAGATCCGTTGAGCATCCTTAGCATGATAGGGATGAGACTGAGGAGGTATTCGAGGGTGTTCCTGGAGGACCTATCGATAGATCTACATTGCGGAGTTTTCACAACCATACAAACGAAGATATGGCTGAGGCAAACAATCATCAGGTCTAAAGTCAGATATATATATATATATATATATATATATTTGTGTTAATTTATTACGTAATCCTGAATTGTAATTTATTTGGTATTTATATTGTGTGATCGAGCACCATTGAAATCGGGTAAATCATGGTGCAAAGCTGCGCTATGGAGCTGATGCGTGAGGTCTTGTATTTCCCTCGAGACTGTATTGATCGATCCGGGCTGCAATCAGCAATTAGTTGCAATTACCGAGTTACGAGAATCGATGTTGTCGCGATTTGTGAGCGGGGCAATGTAGACCATAACTTTTCATCTTCCGTTTGGTGAGATGACCATCACGCTTAGGCCTGTCAAAATTCAACACGACACGATTAACCGCTGATTAAACGGGTTTTGGTGAGACCTAAACGGGTTCGTGATAAACTGCCAACCTCGCTTTAACACGCTTTTAATAAACGGGTCAGGTTCGGTGAGACATGCTAACTCGCGAGTAACTCGCTTACCCGCTTAAATAAAAATTAATAAATAATATTTTTTTTAAAAAAATTAATCATTTTTTTTAATAACAGCCACATAGAAAAATATATCATTTTTTAATAAATTAGTATTATTACATTTTTTTGTATATATTTTGTTAGTTTTATGAAGTTATTTAAATAAATAAAAATGGTTAAACGGGTGGCTTACCGTTAAATGGGTCAAACCCGTGGTAAACAGTAAATGGGTCAATGAGTGGTTTATCGCGGTTAACCCGACCCAACCCACCCAACCCGCTTAAAATTGGGACGCTATGAACGACCGCGCCGCACATCTGCTTATTAAATCCGTCAGGTTCGTGTTTCCGATTTTTACCCGTTTATTAAACGCGGTCGTGTAATGATTTACATGTTTTTCACCCACACCCGCTTAACCCAGAACCGCTTAACCCAACCAACGCTTCGACACCCTAATCACGCTGGGACGCACGCCGCGATCCATTTGCATACCACATCGGATCATGATATCATCCTCACAACCGCCTCGGGCGGATCGATGCCAATGTCATTATTCAGTTGTCGGCACCACCGACGCCTTATATCTGAGAGACCGAGCAAGGTCGCTCTCCTTCCGCCCCACCATCGTATCGAGGGATGCCACCCTTCGAATTATTACTGATGTCCTATCCGATGATGATATCGAGTTTGCTACTCGAAAGCCTTCTTGTCTGATCCGGGTTGATTGCACTCTATTTGTCGATAAGAGTGCAACCAAAGGTCGTAGTAGTGTACTTGAGCCATTCCGACCTCAAAGATGGCTGGTAGCTATGCTTAGGTGTAGCTCGTCTCGCATATCCGTACAGCAACCGACCATCGCGACTGTGCCTGAGGTGTGGCGTAGCGAGGTGGCCACCGAATTTTTGCAGCAATGATTGATGACACTTTTTCTCGATAATTCTTTGATAATTTTCAAATTATCGATTATATTGATATTAATTGTCCGATTTTATTATGTGAAATCGGATTTATGAGCACTTTCTTGAGATGTTTTCTTCTCCGGATTGTTGCACATCGTAGTCACTACCACGCACTACGCTGAGGTCGCACGCGTGACTCCCGATAGTTTGCGCCGGGCCGGAGCGACTAGATCGACAGGTAGTTCCGAAGGTTCGCCGGAGCCATACGTGATCATCGAGTCGATCACCCTTTCCCCGAGCATTACATGGTTTTCGGATTTATAGCGCGGACTGCCGCTGAGCCATATCATCCGAACGGGTCTACGCCGCTGGGGTATATTCAAACCATTCCTCCGCGCCTCGCACCTCCAATGACCCGACCGTGTATCTATTGGATCGCATTGGGAGAGATGGGACGTATCACGATCGACTAATCGTAGTCGAGGTCGACGTATGCCGCATCGTGCTCGTGGAGAGAGTGCAAAGAGCATATGGCCCCGGGTATGATCGCATATCGCATTGCATCGTTCAACCTCCACAGCTGAGATCAGGTTTTATGATAGATGCACGATCTTCTCTGCCCTCGCATGCTTGATGAGTGCCTAAAACACTCATATTATGCTCGCGTCAGTATACATTTTCTTGTTTATTTTAGAGTAATTTTATAGTTTTTATGACTGAATAATCGAATTGATGTCTTTTGTGAATGTAGATATCGGGGTGAAAAGAGCAAAAGAACGGCGCTGCATCTTGAGCAAATGGGAACAAAGCGATGAAGCAACCGCCACGCCGCTGACGTCCCCATCGTCAGCGATACCGCCACGTCAGCGACGCGCCCCCACGCCGCGACACCACCACGCCGCGACGCCGCACGAAAATCGCTTCTCATCATTAAAAGTACATTAGGTTCGTAAATCGAGGAGATCGAGGCAATACCGAACGGAGGCAAGGTGTTTCAGAGCGAGTGACACCGACTTCAGGAAGTGCTCTGAATTGTAAACGATTTTGACTTTTCAGATATTTCCCCTGATTTTAGAACAATGCTTTCACATAAACAGCTTCATCTTTCTTCCATTATGTTCTAGATTCTTTCTATGGTTACATCAAACCCGTCATAATGATAGCGGATTAAGGATTGGATCTTTATGTTATTCAATTGTTATAATTATCGAATTTACTCTTATACTGTATTAAATTAGATAATGTTTGGCCAAAAGATAAAGAAGACTAAGATCCGAGATTCGGCAGATGAGGTATTTGTGGATTCTGGTAGAGTACCTTCACCGACGTCAATAGAGATATTCTGACCGAAGGTGGTATATAGGGGTAGAACATTTAAGCATTTCTAATACCGAAGCCGAGATAGAGATATACTGATTCTATTTGCAGAGAAGAGCGAATCACCTCACCGCCTGGCGGATTACCAATGTATTTGAATAACAATCTCTTTGGAAAACAATCCGTTCTGACGTGACGGGGAGATAACCCTAGGCTTTTTGAAACGCCTTTAATTAAATCTATAACGGTTAAGTTGGTTTTTATGAGTGAAACCATTTTATAAGTCATTTCTTGATATTGTCGAAAAGCGAATCTATGATAAGTTGCACTTTCCTGTGGATGATATACGTCACATTAATTAACTATATTACTTGAAGAATAATTGCCTTGCATAGGCATTCATTTTGTACCGCGCGTTGACTGTCAAGTTTTTGGCGCGTTCTTGGAAAGGATTAAGACCGATCGCCAGAAGTGACATAGATAATATTGCGAATTTTTCTTGCACTTTTTACGTGTTTTAAGTCTTAATTGGGTTTTGTTGGTGTGTTATTCGCATTTGGTTCCGGTGAGTACATCTGACGGCGAAAACCGATAATCAACGCCACGTGTGATCTACGAGCCGAAGGCTTACGCGCAGTTGCGCGGGCAGGAGAAAGCGGGCCAGGCGGAACTGTTAGTCTGAAACGCGAAGAGCAGATTTTACAGTGTTGGTTTCGGCCCGAACCACAGTAGAAGCGGAATCAAGCGCGAGCCGGTTTCATGACGGAGACGATCCTTACATGCTGACCAGAATAGAGTTTGTTTCCGCAACGGTTAATTGTGGGGCGACGATCGGGGCGACACCAGTTGGCGACAATTTTGAATTGAAGTGCGGTCACGATCTAGAATGCTTCAGGAACATTTTGTTTCCGTGGTTCCACACCCCGTGAGAACCCGACATGCATTTGTGAACTTCCTCGAGTTCCGAATACCATTAAATCACAGTCCTTTGAAGAAGCACTAAGATTGGTCTTCCCTACTGGGGATAATTGACATTGTGCGACCGGTCGATACGGACTCCGTACCATCAGGCGAAGTTTAGTACAAGATTTGACAGTTCTCCGCCGAAGATTGCGCCATTGGTGCGAGAGATGTCGTTCGGCCGATTGGGGAGGCGCGGCGGCGTGGGGGTTATGAACTATTGTGGAAGTGTCCTCACCATCGTTAACGGATGGATGAGTCCACACCTTCTACAATGGTGAAATCTAGCCAGACGACGACCGTTGCCTGAGTGGAGGATCGTGATGAAACCACGAGACCCGGTGCCATGAGATATGGAGATCTTTGCAAACCGACACTGTCGGTGGCTGAGAAGTTTGCCCAGAGTAAAACCGCGATTGGGTGTACAGTGATGAACCGCCAGCCGTCCCCACGGTAAATCGTAATAGCTGGTGACTAAACGACTAAATAAGCGGCGAGGGAGCGGCCGCATCTTATCTGAGACCGCTCATGGGAGTTGTGTATGTTCTGTGGAGGGCAGCGCCAAAGTAGTGTAGAATGTGAGTCGATAAAATCTACGGTAGAAGCCCGAGCTTGATGCGTGTGAGGACTTCAATCGAGAATCGATCTTACGCGGCAACAAGGACCCAGAAGTATGGGGGTACTTGACTACGGAAGTACGGAATCGAGGAGACGAGGGTAGCGTAATAAGTGAGACGGAATAATCAAAGCAATCAAGGGTATGGATGTGAAACAATGGGGAGACAATCTGATCGAGCAGAAGCCTAATGGGCCACTACAGAAAGAAGGCTGGTTAGAGCAAGCTCTATGAGATGTTAACTTCTCATTCCCGCGTTTATGGACTAGGACCCCAGGCGAACATGCGACCAGCTTGTTGGGTTAAGCAATCAGCGTACATTGCAGGAGTTTGGAGGCACGAAATGGGCTGAATGGCAAACACTTCTGAAGGCAAATGGGTTCTCTTCAGAGCAATTCGGAGAATTAAACTGAGAAAGATGGGGAATGACGCGTTAAAGCGATCACTGGCTGAAGTAGGAAGAGTGGAATCTAAGTACCTTTACTCGTAAACGGTTCAAGCGAGGAGATCACACAGCCCGGAAGCAGAAAGATGATCTGGTCAAAAACGATCACGGGGAGAAACTTGATTCGCGAGAGACCTCTAGTGAAGCGAGAAGCCCGACATACACGATCTTACCCACAGCGTCTTCCAAGAAACATATTGGACAAAGCAATTCACGAAGTTCTGGATGTTTTCAAAAGGCATATAAACATCATTTGCGTGCTGAAACGGAAATGCGAGTTATCTCAGTTGCAAGGCATTTGGCTCTGAAGAGAAGATTAGCAGACAGACGGTAAACTAAGCAGGAATGGTGCCATCTTGGAGGAAGCTCTGCAAAGCTTTCGAGGCCGAGCGGAGTTTCACTATCCGTGCACAATTGGAAATCACACGATTTTGAGGCATTTATGTGATTTAGATTGCCGGCGGTAATCTTAGCATGCACTTATCAATCTTTGGCGTTTGGGATTAGGAGAAGCCCGTTCATTACGATCACTCTCGCCGACTTGAAGACCAGGATCTTTGCGAAACACGGGGATAATAGAATGTCTTAGTAAAGGTCAAACCAGTTTATCTTTTCCAGTGATTTCATAGTTTTGGAGCATGGAGGAAGATAGAAATACGATTATCTTAGGAGACCTTTCTAAGCTTGGCAGAGACGATGATTGATGTACGGAGGCGGTAAGAAACTAAGAGTCTGAAGAAGAGTAAAATTCAATGTCTTGGGCGGTGAGACACCCGGTGAAACGTCTATTAATGGTTGATATGGTAGAAGGCTATAATTAATACAGCCAAAGTGGTCTCACTTGACCCTTTGGGAGGCCACTAATGAATATGCGAGAACACAGTGAGAAACGGAAGATCACGTTAAGTGGATTGTTCTTTTGGGGACAATGAGAGGAAATGGTACCCGAATAGCTTTAGGAAGAGGGCTAAGCAAGTGGGTTTCATCGATTGAGCAACCACCCAGGGTGGGAAATAAACCTCACCCTAGCCATTTGAAGTATGCACTGGGGGTGAATCTAAAGCTACCGTAATTATCTCATGTCTAGCGAAATGGAGGAAGAGAAGTTATTGAGGGTTCTTAGCGACTGTTTCCTGGGGACGGTCTCTATTGACCTAAAGGGATCTAAGCCCTTCTATGTGTAGCCACAGTGTTTTATTAGAGAGTAAGCCTGACTGGGTGGCCCAGCAGAGAGGAGGTTGAATCCAGGCGTGAAGGAAGTAGTTAGGAAGAAGTTCTAAATGGCTAGATGCGGGTGATTTACCCATTTGAGACCGACGCATGGGTAAGCCAGTTCAGTAGATGCCAGGAGGAGTGCCATCATCGGGACTGAAAATAACATCTATTGCAAACCGAGCAGTGACGGGTGGAATTTGTATTGACTATGAGGCTGAGCAAGGCCGCTCGAAGAAGATCACTTTCCCACTTGCCATTTCGTCCAGGTCAGCGATCGATTAAGCCCGGGTACGAATATTATTGCTTTTGGATGGATATTCCGGTTACAACCAAATACGCCATAAGCGCTGAAGATCGAGGAAGACAACCACTTGCCCTTATATGTTTTAATTCGCTTTGGATGCACTGGGCTATACAATGCTCAGGAACTGCGTGCATGATGGCCATATTCTCGACATGGTAGAGAAGGCGATTGAGATTTTCATGGAGCGATTTCTGATAATGAAGTCATTTAATGATTGTCTAGCAAGAGATTTGAGAAATTTACATGCTACTTAAGATGTGAAGAAACCGGAATTTGGTACTCGATTAGTACCATTTCATGGTACAAGGGTATTGTTCTTGGACATGGATCTATTGCAAGAGGATAGAGAATAGATAGAGGCGAGATTCAGTAATTGAAGTGCCTCCACCTTCTTATGAAAGGGATCCGAGTTTTCTAAACCGTCAGTTTATGGCGGTTTACCTCAAAGAGCTCTCACAGTTACGAAACATTGTATCAATTTGTTAGTCGGGGATCCCATTAAATTTGACTCCCAATGCGTTGCCTTTCCATGAAGAATAAGTTGATCTCAGCTCCTATTATTGTTGCTTAACTCAGGTTAGTCTTTCATTTGGTGATATTGTCTGACGACTATACAGTGGAGCGGTACTAGGTGACTTGAGAAAAATCTTTCGAGGTGATTTACTATACAGCGAGGACTTTGAATGGCTGGCTCCAGCGATTATACCACTCTTGAGAAAGAACTATTGGCGTATCTTTGCTTCCGATAGAATTCAGGCCGCTATTTGATTGGCGACAAAGTCGTGATTTTACGATCATTCGGCGTTAAGTACTTATTTATTAAAAAGCGCCAAAACCGGATCTGATTCGGTGATCCTTACGGTACCGGGAGATTCGACGTAGAAATCAAGGACCAGAAAGGCATTGAAAATTTGAAGTAGCAGACACCTTCGCGCTGTGGAAGGGCGGGATGATCATTGCGTTGAATGGCAATTTCCAGACGAGAAACTTTTTGCTAATAAGAATGAGGCAGTTCCACGGTTTTGCAGTTATGTAGACTATTTGGTGGCCAGGAGTGATTCCCCGAGTTTAACTATCAAAAGAAGAAGGGTTTTGCACATAAGACACTACTATTGGAAGAGCCCGATTCTCTGCGGACATTGTCTTGTCGGTGATAAGGAGATATGTGCCAGATGAAATGCATAGTATTACGACATTTCACCTCTACCGTGGTGGACACTTTGGTGTGGTGAGCAGCGACAAGTTCTACGGTCGGGTTTGTGACCTTCCCTAACAGATGCTCCGCAATTCGTTTCACTTTACGTGAATGTGACGAATAGGGAACATCTCTAGAAAGGAGCGAACCACCGGCCCGCCCATCAGGGCGAGTTGTTTGATGCTGGGGATCGATTTCATGGACCATTTCACGCCGATACGAACAACTTTTACATTTGTTGGCGTTAGATTATGTATCTCAAAGTGGGTGGGAAAGCAATTCTGCCTGATATTCAGTGGTGGCTTTCAATTCCTGCGAGCTCTACCGCCTGTCCTTGCGTTTTGGCACTCCTCGGGCGTTAATCTGAGATAATGGTACTCATTTACACCAATAAGGTAATCGATAAGTGTAGTGCAAAAGAGTATGAACCATATCGGCATCCCTTGCATATCACCACGATAAGCAGGCGACCGGAGGTATCGATCGCGAGTAAACACATTCTCGGCCTCAGAGTTCAGGAAAGATTGGTCTAAAAGATAGGCGATGCGCTGCAGGCATCTGCTTTGCATTTACTCCTTTGGGCATGTCTCCGTTCGGACTGCAAATTATGGTAAAGCTGTCATCTTCGGTGGAATTGGAGCATCGAGCTGTTGGACCCTCGGCAACTAAACATGGGCCATTACATTGGTACGGTGAAAGCAGCCCTCGACTCAGTGACTAGATGAGTTCGAAGCGAAGCATAAACGCCCGCATCACCGGAAAAGGCAAACTTGTACGACAAACACATCACTAGAAAAGATACGTAGGACAGCAGAATCTTCATTAATTCCAGGCTAAAGCTTTGGAAAATTGAAGTCTCGATGGTCAGACTCACGGTAACAAGGTCTTTTCATATGGTGGAGGCGGTTTCACATCACGAAAAGGCACATTCTGATCACCACCTGGCTAACTTGAAACCCGTACTATGGGTAATTTTCTAGGCTGACGATCATCCCTTTATGGCTACAGACGAAGTACCTGTCCGATGATAATGCGTTGGGTTCACGAACACATTGAGATTGGTCGTCCGAGCTAACGAGCATTAAACATAAGCGCTTCTTGAGAGCTTGTAGTTTTCTAAAACTTTGTTTTTAAGTTCTGATTATTATTTGTTTTCCAGGGAATTTTTTGAATTTTAGTTGCATCCATGATCGGTGTTTACGCTGTTGGTTTAATTTCGGGAGACGGAGGTGTAGGTCGGGCTTGCGAGTGTTCAAAGTCGAAAGGGAAGTTTATTCAAGTGGAGAGTTCTCGAAAATTGAGGTTTTATTATATAAATTATCTTGAGGACCTTCTACGCCCACGTCGCGACGCGTGGATTTCATCAGCGACGTCATTTTGACTCTCGCGCGTCGCGTAAAGTTTCCGCGTCGCGACGTCATTTTGAGCTCGTCGCGTCGCGGCGGTGGTTTGCATCGCTGACGTGTATTTCATCTCTGCGTCGCGGCGTGGATTTTTCGCGTCGCGACGTCGGTTTAACCTCCTGCAATCACGTCGCGGCGTGTATTCTGTCGGCGTCAATTTATGAAGCCCTGCATCGCGATGGCGCGATTCTCGCGTCGCGGCGTCGGTAGGTCGTGCTTCTGCTGCGTCAGCGGTAGTCCACTGCGTGCGCGTCATTTGGTGTTATGCTACGCCCCGCGTCGCGGCGGTAGTCCATACCGTCATGACGTGACTCTGTACAGCCCAAGAATGGTTCTTTCCACATTCACCGTGCGACTCTCTGCTGCGAAACCACTAGAGCCGCGCATCGTACCTTCCGGGACACATTTGGAGCTCATCACGGTCGGAGACCACCTCCTTTCGTAGACCAACGTAAGTCACTTCCCTCATCGCCCGGTTTGGGTCATAGTGGCATCCCTACCCTTTGTGTACCCGATTCTAACAGGTGCAGGTAGTCTGGGGTTCGGTTGCTACGTGCGTAGACTAGGATTCTAGTTTTGGGAACAGTAGGCCCTCATTTTTGGTTAGCTAGGTTCCATTAGGGTTTTGAGTCTCATTTAGGTGTTTTTGAATCCTTAGGTAGAATTAGTTGATTGGTTGTGGTACACAGTAGGTGCTCGAATTTTTGCCTAAGTTAATATGTCTGGCAAGAGGCAAAAATTGCCTGCCAAGCGGAGTCGGCCAAGCGAGGACCCGACTCCCACATTCGACGCCTCGCGGTTTGTAAATGTGAGTCTTGGCTAGGCGGTTTAGCCTGATTTGCAAAACAGCTCGATACATTAAAGAGAAGGGTTTCATCACCCCCGATGGATTTCTTTTCGAAAGACAATTCTGCGGCTAAGGGGTGGCGTGCTGTGACCCCACGTCCGCGTGGCGATGAAGCGTGGTTAATTTCGCGACCTCGACACCACGTGACTCCAAAGGTCGAGGGTGCGAGGTGTGATGGTCGACCGGTGCGGTCAGATCAGCCGAGTTTATGTCTAGAGCATGTCCCGGGTTTGATTAGCTCGCGAGCATCCAGGCCTTCATGAGGTCATCCGTGACGAAGGATGGGCTGAGTGGAGGTCAGTAGTCGCGAGCCGTCTGCGTTCGATTCAAGGCGAAGCATTTGGCACCGTTCAAGGTTGGCACTGTTTCGCTCCGCCGCGTCTTATCCGACGGCGGTGTGAGGTGACCGCGGCGTTCCACAGCGCTTTGCCCGTTATCAGTCATACCGTGATGTAGAAACAGAGTTATAGGATCAGTCTCCACAATAGAAGTCAGAAATGAACTGGGACACTCTTTGCGTCTTTTGGTTTGTCTGAAACGAGCCGGGGTGCTATGTGGGCGACCGACACTTGGCTTCACCCTATAAAAGCCATATCTATCAAGCGGGACACACACAGTGTCCAGCTTTGAGGACCCTCTACGATTCAGGTCACGAGCCCTCAGGGCCGGGCGAAGCTTTGGAAGTATCGGGCTCGTTATGGATACTGGAGAACCCGGGAGACCTTGGCGATTACAAGTGGCCACCTCCACCACCATCCAGGCCTCACCACCCACCCGATACATGCGGCCACTCCTCCTAGTCCTTCACGGATCTTGGGGGCCGTGCACGCTCAGCTCCTTTGGCGTTTGGCGCTGCTCTGGATGAGACTAGAACGCGGGTCTCGTTACACACGAGACATGGGCGTTGCGTGCTAATATCTGGGCAAGAAGTTCCCGGCCAATCGGAGCTCATCATTCTACAGAGCCCAGTCTATAGGGGCAGAAGCTCACCCGACTCTGGCTGCTTCCACCGCCACCACCACCGCCACCGCAGTGATATTTAGGGGAGTTCCCTTACCCTCTACGTTTTATCTTGCCTGGTGGGGACCTTTGGATATTTTGTTTGGGAGGGGGTGGTGATTGGGTATCATGTTTTGTGTTTTGTTTTATTAAGTTTTGGTTTAGTAGTGTGTCGTTATTTTTTATTGTGTTTTTATTGTGTTTTAGTATATTAGTGTGTTTTGTTTTTAGTTTATTTTACATCGCACTTTCATGTTTATGAGTCATGTGTTAGTTGTTTGATTATATTTTAGGACATTTTTGCATGTAGTAATTGCATACATTTGTGCCATGTTGAAAATTGAGGATCAATTTTGGATTGAGTTCACTACTCAAAAACTTGTTCAAATGCATACATTTGCTTGATGCTCGGTAATTAGATTGAATAGTTGAAAGGGTTAGTGATCAATCCCGGGGTGAAATTCGAGGCTTGGGTTTCACCAAGAAACTTCTATCACACTCACACACTAGTAACACCAGTATGCATAAGTGCCGAACCAATAAAGTTACAGTCAACCTGGGGATTCGAGAACCATTTGGTGATGGACACCTAATCAAGAGGATTGCCATTAGACCCTGACGAAAAGGAAAATACAAAAGCAATAGAAGAAAGAAAAGAAATATAATGGCCAAGAACATATGCATAGGACAAACGGATCCTCCAATGCGGAATCCAGGAGCCTGATCTGAGGGGGCCTATCAAAGCCTAATGCCACACAGGCAGGCTGGCGGGTCATTGACTTCAGCACGCTAGCCGGTGAGAAAGATGGATCATTCAGCAACCTAGGGCGTTGAGTTTGGTTGAGTGTTAGGTGGGGTTTGGAAGGGAATTGAATGCACAGGTAGCGCATGTTGGTGAAGTCACCATTGGATCCCTTCTGAGAACACTCGGCTGAAACTTCTTGTACTTTAGGTCTTCTTCCATTTTGTTTTAGATGCATTAGGAAATTTCTAAGTGGCAGGACATAAATAAATGATTAGTTCCCTATCCTTGTCTAGTTAAGCTTCTTCCTAATAGGTGGGTTGAGCTTAAGTTTGGGGGTATCGGAACCTAGGCATATCAGAAAGTCCTCATTATAAGCACATAAGGGTTTTGGGAAGAGCCCCAGACACCATGGGATTTGATGCTTTGATCGGTTCACCTATCTCAATCGAGTTACGAAAGTTAAATATCTGTATGCGCTAGAACATTGAGAAAAGCGGTGGGTATGTAGATGGGTTGATTTGATCCCCTACTTTTCGATGTGCACGCCGTCTTAGTGTTAGTTGCATGGTGTCGGGTGTGTGTCACATCTGAAATTCGGTTCTTGCTTGAGGACAAAGCGAGAGCTAGGATTTAGAGTGTGATGAGTGCTAAAACACTGCGTATTATCTTTCGCCGTCGGTATACATTTCTTGTTTATTTTAGAGTGAATTTTATAGTTTTGCGACTAGAATCCAGATTGATGTCTTTTGTGAATGTAGGAGCATTGGGGTGAAAGAAGCGGCGACAACGAAGCGAATCTTGGAGCAAATGGGAACAAAGCGATGAAGTGTACGTCGCGTCGCGGCGTCCCACGTCGCGTGCGCCGTAGCGTCGCGGCGATCCCACGTCAGCGACACCGCTACGTCAGCGGCGTCACGCGTCAGCGGCGTCGGCGCGATCCGCTCTCGCATCGTTTAAAAGCACGTGGGGTTCAGGAAATCGAGGGGAGAGATGGGAGGCGCACGAGCGGAGGCCTGGTTGAGCGGTGAAGCCGCTGAACCGAGTCTTTGAGTGCCGCGCTTTTACCTGACTTTACCGTATAGCCGGGTTTGCAATGTTTCATTATTAACGGTTTATCTTTTCTTCCATTATAACTACAGATCTTTTTCTGAGTTACATCAAACCGTCATACGATATGGATTAAAGGTTGATCTTTTATGTTATTGATTGTTTATAAATTCTTCGAATCTGCACATGCACGTATTTAAATTATATGATGATAATGTTTGGCCCGGCATGATAGCATAGCCGCCTTGAAGATCCAGGATTCGAGAGATGAGGTGTGGGGGATCTGGGTGGGAAGTAGCCTTGAGCTGAGTCAAGATTGATGAAGATATTCGGAGGACTGAAGGTGGTATCTGAAGTGGAACATTTAAACATGGCCCAAGACTCAGGGTCGAGATAGAGACATACTGATTCTATTTGCGAGATAAACGGACTCTCACCGAGAGAGGATGTCCGTAGGCAAGATCACCTCACCGTAGTGATTATAAATGTATTGAATAACAATCTCTTTAGAAAAACGTCCATTGGGCGTGACGGGGAGATAACCTAGGCTTTCATAACAACTTTTATTCAAATCCGCGATTAAGTTCAGTTTTACATAATTGAACTCCCTTTAAAGTCCATTCTTGAATATTGTACACGGCGAATCTCGTAGTCGATTTGCCTTTCCACTGTGGATGAATGTATACATGCGTTTAGTATCTTCTTTTTGGGAACTACCCACGATGTGACGTTTGGGTGTTTTGTGCGCGCGTTTTACGACTGTCAATCATCTACGGTTGATCTTTGTAAGTGCATCCTGGACTTAGTTTGACACAGTAATCTAAATTGTACATAATATTTACTTAACTTTTTTTATTATATTACATATTAAGTTCATGTTGCTCATGGCGTATCTGAGGCGGCTGATTTTATTGAGGCATGTGATATCTGGTGGAAGAAAGCAGAGTCTCAATTATTTTTGGGGTGCAGGCTGGCGCGCACTTCTTTGGTCGGATGAGACCCCGGCATCTCACGGCCTCGTCCACTGCTAAAGCATCTCCACGGCTACACCATCACTCCGGCGCTCTCACGGCCTCCATCACACTGCAAGTAGCTTTTCGCCCTCCCACTTTTGTCTATCACCACGGCATGGGTTGATCCTCCACCACCGATGGTTTTCCATCGCCCTCCGGTGACAGTTGCTCCTCCAACACACAAGCGAATCCGCCCGGCCTGCAAGTTCTCAACCTACCGAGTGTATATGTTAGTTCGAAGAAAGAAGACTTAGTTTTATGTTTTATGTATTAGTTATTTAGACTTTGTGTTTTTAAAACAAAATTTGATTAATTTTATTCTTATTATATTAGTTGTTAGATTAATTTATAAAATATATTTTAAAATTTCAAATATTAAAATAATTTATATAATATAGTTAATTTTAAGTATTAAAATAATTTATAAAATATATTTAAATTTTCAAGTATTAAAATAATTTATATATTATAATTAAATTTTACTTAAATATTAAAACCATTTATATAATATAGTTAAATTTGCAATTAATAATAGAAAATAATTTATATAATATACTTAAATTTTATAATTCTAATATACTTAACTAATTTTAGAAAATTTTAAAAAAAATTAGAAAAATAAAATGAATTTCAGTTTATAAATCGGAATGTTTAGTTATATCGAATGTTAAAAAATCAGGAGAAGAGGATACACTTTCTTAGGAAATCTGAATCAAAATGTTCAAATAATGGATTTCAATCCAGGAAAACTCTTCTTGTCATAGGATTTCAAAATTCGAAATGATGCACATTCAATTTTTTATTTGTTTAAATTAAATATAAAATGAAATGATGCTATTATGAAAAATTAAATTACATAATTAAAAGTAATTAATTTAAATTAAATTAAATATAATACATATCAATTACAATATAAATCATTTAAGGACTGTAGATACGTAAGTGTTTATTAAATCGATTGAACTATCTTGTGTGGCTACATAAGGTTCGTCCTAATAATGATCCTAAAAGCCTCGTCAGAAATTCACAGTAAGGGATCCCATCCTCGACCACTGCTGGTATCGATAGTGCGCCGGTTGCATGTGCAATTAGGAACATTGAAGTGATGAATCCATTGAGACCTAAAATAAAGATGGGTCTTTATTCAAAAAACAAAAATATAAAACATTAAGAAACTTAATGGCTAACATAATATAATTTAACAAAGCACATGCAGGCGACAATCCCTCGACAAATCCAAGTCTGATCAGTTTGTGGTGAAGTGGTGCGGGTGTCTGAATCCTAAGTGGTAGAAACCATATTTAGGCATTGTCTAATTTGATAAATGGACTAACTTTGTATTGTCACGAGTAGGGCTATCAAATGACCCGTATCAGGTGGAAGTCATCCATGCATCATATGGAGCAAAAGAAATTGGCTGCCGATAATGAATAAACCAACTCAACAACAGATCGATTGATCCATACAATTGAACATACTCATCATGAAAAGTTTGACTCATAGACCAAATCTTGTTGAACGTTCCCCATCAAGTCTTCCCCATTCTAGTAGCTTGACAATGATCGATATCCTGGTAATATCTGCTTGTAACATCACGATGTTAGAAAACTTCTATATTGCATTATTTGATGTGGAAAACATTTAATGTACTTCAATTTTTTTTCCTTTGGTACTTTCACGACATGTGGTTGGTGAAGTATAGATAAACGAGACTCAACAATTTCAAATAAAGAGGGCTTTCGTTTGGTAAGATAAATTGATTTTCAATGTGTGGTGACCCTTTATAACCTTCCTCAAGTGGGTGACATAGATGTCGTTGTAGGATAAATAACTCTCTAAACTTCTTTTTAATGCTATTTTACACCCTTTTCATCACAATCAACCAAATTGTCTCAAAATACTATCAATCGGGAGTGTTAACAACTCAGAGACGAGACATTGTGTTCATGAAGTATCAACTTCCCTCCAATGAGAATGCACACTATCAAGGGGGTCAATAGGCCTAACGATAAGCTCTGCAAGTTCGTGTGCACAAGGCAACCCATATGAGTTCTAATCAAACACATATTCCTTCTCGAATTTCAGCGGGGTTCCTTCTTAAACTCATCGATCATATTGGGTGACCTAGATACCATACCCTTGTTTAACACAAACATAGCATTATTAGTTGATGTTCAAATGTCACTACTCCAAATGAAGCTTTGATTTCCAGTATGTTTGCAACTCAATATTAGCATTATTACATTCCAAGAACTCTGAAATCCTTGAGGCAGACAAGATGTCTCTTCCAGCTTTGAATGTGCACTCTCGGCCCTACCAAAAATATATGTAAGACCCAGAGAAAATTCTAATTTTCACCGAAAGGCAAAATCGTAATTTGGTAAAAATCAGAAATTTCTAGATCTCGGATAATGGCTTGGACCTCCGTTGGGAAATCATCATAAGAATTTAATTACACGTGAGATTTCCTTGGATTAGAAATTGATCGGGATTTCACGTTTTTGAGCGTGGGATGTCGGATGACACATAGCGATATTAGGGGATGCCACATGGGAACCTCAAGAGTGTGACACTTGGCATTGGGACCAGGCTGCAATTAGCCATGTGTGGGAAATGAATCCCGTAGCTTGAGCCACATGAAGAACATGATGTCATAGGAAATAAAGAAATAAAGACAAAAATGGAAAAAAACATTAGCCATCTGATTGGATTGAGGAAATGAGAAGAAATTTTCCTTCCTAAGTTTCCCTTCTCTTGTCCTCTGGTCAAAATGGGAGAAGAGAATATTAATGAGGAAGAAAATAAGAAAGAAGAAAAGCAAAGAGAAGGAAGAAGAAGTAAGAAGAAGAAATGATGGGAAAATGGGAATGAAAGAAAATGAAAAGAAAGAAAAAGCAAAAAGGAAGAATAAAAATCAAAGGAAAGTCGTAGGAAGAGGAAGGAAGGAAAAAGGAACCAAAAACGTGCGGGAAAGCGGCTTGCAGTGGCTTAGATTTGTAATTTTGTTAGAGAGAAACCGTTCCTCTAAAATTAGTCGACCGACCGTCAGTTTCTTCGGACGAAGCAAAGTGGTCTACCTTGAGGAGAGAGCGGCCAGCGTGGACTCAGATTTTGTAGGTTTGATAACTACGTAAGGTAGTGGTTTTATCCTACTTGTTTTACCCCTTGTTTAAGTGTTTGTAAATGCTTGTGTTGGTTTGAGGCGTGGTGTGGCCATTTGATCGGTCCGAATCTTGGAACCAGTAACTGAAAATTTTTTGAAATTTGCAGACCCACATTGAATGATCCCAGTATTGTGTAGGAGTGTTTGGGGTTAAGTGTTTGTTTAATAATTTATTAAATAAATTGTGATTTAGCAATTATATGGAATATAATTATTGTATAAATGAATTTGAAGGATAAAATTGTGATTCTTTCATTATATAGAATATAATTGTTGTAATTATAGGCCATTGGAACAGAAATTGTGAATTGCAAGTGAGCTAATTTGGGTGTTCATTTGATGCATATTGTTGAGTCATCTAACCAGATGCCAGATCATAATTTAGGGAATGTTGCGTATTGATATATTTGATATATTGTATAAATGGTTTGGAAATGACATAATGCGTTTTTATATACGCTGGGTAACCTAGAGGGTGGATGTGGTGTTGCGTTTAAAGACAGGCATGGTTGCGAGGAATTTCACGGGATGATTTTCCGGATAATGAAATTTGGGAGGCGGTCCAGCGGATCGCCGGATGAGGACCGCGTGACCGGAAGTTCTCTCGACGTGCGCCTCGGAGGTAGTCCCATATTTACTTTGCAGGCCACGTTCGGTATTAACGGCGCAAGAACAACAAGTTTGTTTGAAATGATATTTTCTCATACACTTGGCAGGCGAGTGTCGGTCGGTGAGGACTCGAGACAGCAGAATGGGCATGTAGACATTGAAGTAGGATCACGTATTTACTTGAGTGTGTGTTTAAATTGGAGCATTGCATATGCTTAGGTGGGGAGTAACTGGAAATTTTAGGGTGATTCCGCTCTTTTGGGCGATAAGCTCACCACATCGAGGAACATTTTTCAAATCTGAGGGGGGTGTTCGAAACGTCACTGCCAGAGGCCAGGTTGAAGAAAGGCGGGTTGTGGCTTTGATGTTTTTGGATAATATATATTAGAATTATAGATTTTAATATGTATTTGTATTAAAGAAATGTTATAACTCTTGAATGTATAATATATTTGGTTGGGATATAGATTTTGTGAGTTGAACTATTGGAATATAGTTAGGTATATTTGGTAGTGTTGATACGAGGGCAGTGGCCATTTTATAATTATGAGTCTCGATCAGGAACAGCAGGGCATCATTCCAGCGAGGTTGGCGGAGTGATCAAACGGACCCCGAGGTTTGAGCGTCTGGTAGTATCGAGAGCTTATGCTTGATTACTGGGAGCTCGGGTTTAGGTATTCATAAGTTTAGTCTGATACCGACCTACGGAAGCATTGAACTAGGTTTATAAATACAGAGCAGTGTTGATAAGTTAGGTATCTGATTACAGGGCTTGAGGACTGGGTCCAAGACGGAGACTGTTAAGGTCACTTAAAACATCACTACTTGGTGTGGCTCGTCTTGAGTTTAGGTATGTCATTTACCTAGACAATCACGGAGACGAGTTAGAACTTTGCATGCATGGTGTTTTATAGTGATTAGATTGTATAACATGTGATTATTTGATGGTGTTATGTGTTGTATGACATAGCCTTTAGTAGTTAGCATAGGAAAAAAAAAATGATGTGTTGGAAATTTTTTTGGAGTTTCTGATGTAAGCGGAAGAAGAAAATAAATAAAATAAATTTTAAATAAATTTATTTGGTTTGTGGATAATAAATAAAATGAAATAAATTTGGAAAAAAATAGAAATTTTTATTGTAAAAATGATTTAATAAAATGGAATTATCATCCTGCATTACAGGGTACATGGGCATTGTGTATAAAGCACTTTTACGTGTTGAATGAGTGTCTCGGTGTGTTTGGTAGTAGAGATCTTGCGTTGAGATGAACTTTTATTTAGGCTGTGTAGATGGCTAGTCGAGGCGAGGGCGTGGGGTGTCTGGGTTCTTTGGTGGAGTTCACCGTCGGTTTTTTACCAGCATGCCTTTGCTGAGGCCGTAGAGATTGTAGTTGCCGCCACCACGTGCATGTGCAATAGTGAACTGGGGTATGGTCGACGACCTATAATCGCTGTACACCTCATCCTAGTAGGCAAAGAGGAGAGTAGTGTGAGACACACGCGAGGCATCTGTGATAGGGAAAATGGTAATTAAGAGGAAGGAAGATTCATCTTCTTCCAACCCGAGAAAGAGAAGACTTCTGTTTCGCAAGGATATCCGTGACGGTCGGCGTCATCGTGACCAAGGTCAGGATCGCTTAGTCGCGGCGATGATGTGTTATCGGCCACCGACACTGGCGGATTGTCCACGAGGCAAACCCAAGGTTATGGACACCTCACCCAAATCACGCAGGGATTAGTTAGTTTTCGTCATCAAGACGGCATGGCTATTACTATCACAGCTGTTCTCGACGATGAGAGGGATCGCTTCGCAGACAGGGATCCCGAGGTTCGGGGGACGATTCGGGCCCCGGGCCAAGAGGGACAGGAGCAGAGCACATTTTGTTTCTCCATACCCTAGTGTGGGCCGGCGACCAAGATCGCTTGAGGGTGCCGCATAAGCACTCGTACTTCGCGATCGCCATACGGCGCCAGTGTCGCAGCGCAGGTCAGGTCACTACAGGATTTGCGCGGGGGCCGAGAGTTTGAGTCAGCCGCGCATGACGGTTACCATCGCGCCACTGGGCATATGGGGCGCAGATTGTCCTATGAGGCGTAGGATTCATGTGGCACAAGACTGAGCTCGATTAGGCTGATATAGTAGTAATGCTTTCTACTCGCATTTATGACTAGAGTAGTAGCTTTAAATTGGATGCATCGAATTCATTCATTGTTGCATCTGTGTGATAGGTTTGGGCTTAGAGGTTGAGGCCTTTAGAGAGATGATAGAAATTCTTCCCATGATGTAAGAGATACTGACAAGGTCGTAGATTGTGAGTCGTGGATCTTAGTGATTCGCTCATGGTGGACCTTAGGGGAGGTAGACATAATGGGTGTCAAGGCCATTCTCGACATGAATGAGCTGGACAAAGAATTCCAAGTTGTTAGTAATTGGGACCTTAACTGGTTGTCACCACCTGCCTCGGAGTTAGGAGGTTATTACATATGCACGTACGATACAGATGTATGTGAATTTCGTGGGACGAATTTTAATATTTATCGTAAGACGCCACAAAATCTAATTTCTAAAGGTAAAATCGCACTCGGTAAAATCCAAATAGATCTCTTGATGACGAAACTGGATTTCTCCGCTGAAATCGCTTCCTCGCTAAATAGCTACCAACATCAATTTCGCTGATTCGGTAGGACGGATTTCACGCGATGCGCAGGCCTGGATGACACATAAGGTTAGGGATGCCACATGGCACCTCGAGTGTGACACTTGGCATTAAAGTGAATGACTCAATTAGCCATGTGTGGGAAATGAATTCATACTGAGCCATGAGAAAGCAATGACGTCATAAAAGTTTAAATAAACAAAATACACAAAATGGAAAAAATGAGAGCTATACAATCGATCGAGGAATGAGAAGAAATTTCTTCTCAATTTCTTCGACTCATACGGTCAAAATGGGAGAGAGAACTGACCAAAGGAGAAGAAAATGAAAGTAAGAAAGCAAGAGAAAATAAGAGAAATGAGTAAGAAGAAATGATGGGAAACGAGATGAGAAAAGGAAAAGAAAGAAAAGCAAAAGGAAGGAACAAAACAAAGAAGAGAATTCGTGAGGAGAAAGGAAGCGGAAAGGGAAAAAGGAACCAAAACGCGGTGGGAGAAACCGCTTGTATCGCTTAGATTTTGTATTTGCTAGAGAGAGAGCACTTTCTAGAATCGTCGACCGCTTCGATTTCTTCAACCAAAAGCAAAGTGGCTCCACGCAGAGAGGGCAACGCTGTGGATCAGCGCGGAGTTTCGACAACTCCGTGATGCAGGGTTTTATCCCACGGTTTTACCCTGTTGGGCGTTTGAAATGCCAGTTGGTTATGTCAGTGGTCGTTGATCGGTCCCAAATCTTGGAACCAAAGTGTGAAAAATTTTATAATCTTTGTTTATTTGGCAGCCCCGTGATCGTAGGGGCCAAGTTTGGGCGTTTGTTTAATATTTATTAAATAAATTGTGATTTGCCCAATTATATGGAATATAATTAAAGAGAGTCACTGAGATAAAATTCAGATTTACTCAATTATATGAATATAATTTATATAGGCCATATCGAGATGAAATTGTGAATTGCTCAAGTGAGCTAATTCACTTAAAGAACCATATGTTGAATCACACGTGGTGTGAATGTAATTGAGAACGCTGTGATATCGATATATTTGAAATATTTTATAATTACTAAATGACATATCGCATTTTCTCATATGCACCTGCAACCTGTAGATGAAGTTAGTGCATGATACGAATTTTCAAAAAGAGCATGTGGTTATGAAGGAATTTACAGATGATTTTCTGGAGAATGGGGTCGTAGACTTCTATCTAATGCGATCATTTCTGGAGCAAGGACTATGACTGCTTTCGAAGTTCTCCAACACATTCGCCTGGCGTAGTCCCATATTTTTACCACATGTTTGCAATGCACATTTTCAAGAACAACAAGTTTTGTTTTGAAATGATATTTTTCATACACAGCTAGGCAAGTGTCAGTGGGAGTCGGTGAGGACTCGAGACATGGAATGGGCATGTAGACATTCAAGTAGATCAATGATTACTTGAGCGGTGTGTTTAATTGAAGCATTGCATATGACCAGGAGTAACTCCATTTAGGGTGATTCCACCATCGCGATAGCTCACCCCGCCGAGAAACATTTTCTGTGCACAGGTGTTCGAGAAGACGCTCTTCTGTGAGATCGATTTTAAAGAAAGCCAATGTGGCTTTGATGTTTTGGATAATATGTATTAGGAATTATAGATTTTAATATGTATTTGTATTAAGAGAAATGTTATAATTCTTGAACCATGTAATATATTTGGTTGGGATATAGATTTTGTGAGTTGAACTATTGGAATATAGTTAGGTATATTTGTCGAAAGGTCATGCAGGGGCCTGGGCGGCCATTTTTATCAGGTATCAGTCTCGCGATACGAGACAAACAAGTATTCCGCGGGTTGACGGGTAGTCAACGGACACCCCGGGTTTTGGGGCCGCCACAGCTTATCAGCTTAGGTAAACGATTACCTAGAGAGGCCCGGGTTTAGTATCCATGTTTAGTCCCCATACCAGCCTTCACAAACTAGGCATCGTGAGCTCAGGTTTATAAATACCTAGAGCTTAGTGTTGATAGGTATAATGGTCACTAGGGCTTGAGGGATTTGGGTCAAGGCGAGTTATTAAGTGCGTAAAACACACCACTGTGTGCACATGTTAGAGTTTAGGTATGTCATTATCTAGACAATCAATGACAGATTAGAACACGTATGCATGGTGTTTGCGTGATTGGGTGTATAAATATGATTGTTTGATGAATTGTTATGTGTTGTGTAATTGTGTGCTTAGTGATTAGCACATAGGAAAACGATGTGTTGGAAATGGAGTTTTACAATGTAAAATCGGAAGAAGAAAATAAATAAAATAAATTTTAAATAAATTTATTTGGTTTATTGGATAATAAAATGAAATGAAATAAATTTGAAAATGAAATTTTTGTTGTTAAAATGATTTAATAAATGGAATTATGTTCTCAAGATTACCTAGAATGTGTATAACAGTATAAACGCTTTCAGAAGTGAATAGTGTCTCACTTGTTTGGAGCCAGAGACTCACCAGATTGAAATCTGAACTTGCCATTTGAACCGTAGATGGCTAGTCGAGCGAGGACGAGGTCCACGAAGCATCGTCGGCCACCGCCGGTTTCACCAAATATGCCTTTGCCGAGGCCAGAGATTGTAGTTGCCGCGATCGCACGTGCATGTGCATAGTGGAACTGTGGCGGGTCGACCACCACTTTGAAGCACCATCCGTAGGCAAAGAGGAGAGGTAGATGACACGCGTAGGCATCCAGATAGGGGTGTCGGGTACTAAGAGGAAGCGCGAAGATTCATCTTCTTCCAACCTCGAGAAAGAGAAGTATTCGCCAAGCGATGATCCGGCATTTTGCGGCCGATGTCATCGTGACCAAGGCCGTGATGACGCTTAGTCGCAGGCGTATGATGTGCTATTTCGCCGACAACCGACACTGGCGGATTGTCACGATGTGAATCCCAAGGTTATGACACCCACCCAAACCATCGGGACGAAGTTGGGGGCGGTCACGATGGGCGATGGTGTGCTACCACGATGCAATGACAAGATGAGGAGGACGGCCTCATATTGTGGATCCCGAGGTTTGGGGACTATCTACCCCGGCCGCCGAGGGACGTGAGCGCATACATTTTGTTTCTCCATACCCAAAGGTCGGCGACCAAGATTTGGCTGAGGGTGCCGCACAAGCACCCGGTATTTCATGGATCGCCAGTTGTATCGTGAGCGAGGGTCGAGGTCACCCACAGGATTTGGTGTGCCGAGAGTTTGAGTCAGTCGGGCAGACGGTTACCATCGCCGCCGGATACGCGAGATTGTCCTATGAGCAGATCCATGGCATGTAGACCGAGCTGCCCGATTAGCCGATATATACGTTTCTACTCTCGCATTTGTTGACTAGAGTAGTATTAATCGACACCAATTCATTCATTGTTGCATCTTGTGTGATAGGTTTGGGCTAGAGGTCGAGGCCTTTAGAGAGATGATGGGAAATTCTTCCCCTATGATGTGGTGAGAGTTACCGATGTGGCCGAGATTGTGAGTCAGGATCTTAGTGATTCCGCCAGGTGACTCAGGCTGCATATATTGGCTTCATGTCATTCTCGACATGAATGAGTTGACAAGAATCGGGTTGTTAGTACTGAATCTTAACTCCGGGCTGTCATACCCGACTCGGTCTCGAGTTGTGAGGCTACATACACGTGGTCAAAGCAAGATAGCGTGAACTTCTATCACTCCTTTAAGGAGGGAGAATGTAAGACCTGAAAATTCCACTTTCAAAAAATCGCATCGTAAAACCCAAATTTTTCTAGATCTCGGATGACAAAACGGACTTCTCCGTTGAAATCGTCTCGCGAAATTTAGCTACCACATCGAATTTCATTGGATTCCGAGGTGATCGGGATTTCACGTTTTTCGAGGCGCAGTGCCTGAAGGACACATGACAGTTATTAGGGGATGCCACATGGCACCAAGAGTGTGACACTTGGCATTAAAGGAATGACTCACAATTAGCCATGGAAATGAATCTCTATGGTCGTTTCACATGAGCATGATGTCATAAAGGAAATAAAGAAATAAGGAATAAAATGGGAAAAATGATAGCTTTAATTGGATTGAGGAATGAGAGAAGGAAATTTCTAATTTCTTCTCTTGACCATACTAATAAAATGGGGCAGATAACACTCAAAGGAGAAGAGAAAATGAAAGAAGAAAAGCAAAGAGAAAAAGGAAGAGAAATGAGAAGAAGAAATGATGGGAAAATGAGATGAGAAAAGGAAAAGAAAGAAAAGCAAAAAGGAAGGAATAAAAATCAAAGGAAGAGAATTCGAGAGAGCGGTATGGTGGGAAAAGGAACCAAAACGTGAGAAAACGGCTTCAGATTGCTTAGATTTTGTAATTTTTTGTTAGAGAGAGAGCACCTTCTCTCTAGAATTCCGGTCGATCGACCGTCGGATTTCTTCGGACCAAAAAGCAAAGTGGTCTACGCAGAGGGCAACGTTGACTCACTTTGTGAGTCGACAAACTCCGTGGAGGTAGGGCTTTATCCTACTTGTTTTACCCTCGCTTTCATGTTTTGTAAATGCTCGTGTTGGTTTGGAGGCCGTGGAGGATCGCTTGATCTGGCCCCAAATTGAACCAGAAATTTTTGAGAATTTTTTGGAGCTCATTTGGACATCCGTGATCAGGCCGTTTGGGGTGTTTATCAATAATTTATTAAATAAATTGTTATTTGCTCAATTATATGGGAATATACTGTGTATAGGCCATTGGAGTATAAATTATGATTTACCCAATTATATGGGAAATATAACTGAGACAGGGGCCATTAGAGATGAAATTGTGAATTGCTCAAGTGAGCTAATTTGGGTGTTGTTTGATCCATATTGTTGAATTACATGTGGTGTGAATGTAATTTGAGAATGTTGCATATTGATATATTTGATATATTTTATAAATGGTTTTGGAAATGACATAATGCATTTTCATATGTACTGGGTAACCTAGAGATTAGGTGTTAGTATGACATCGAATTTTCCAGTATAATGTTTAATTTTACATGATGATTTTCCCGAGAATGCAGGCCATGAGACGGTCCAACATCATTTCGATAAGGACTATGACTGCTTGAAGTTCTTCCAACACATTCGCCGAAGGTCCCATTTTACCTCGACATCGTTCAATATTTCAAGAACAACAAGTTTTGTTTTGAAATGATATTTTCTACTATTATTTAAGCAAGTGTGAGGGAGTCAGAGGACTCGAGACATGAGAATGGGACATGGCATTCGGCAGATCAATGATTACTGAAAGTGTGTGTTTAAATTGAAGCATTGCATATGCACTTAGGTGGGGAGTAACCCATTTAGGGTGATTCCACTATTGGGCGATAGCTCACTCTATCGAGGGAACATTTTTTCAGGTACAAGGGTGTTCAAGAAGACGGTTATTCTTAGAGACCGATTGAAGAAAGTCGAGTTGTGGCTTTGATGTTTTCGGATAATGGCTATTAGAATTTGTAGATTTTAATATGTATTTGTATTAAGAGAAATGTTATAATCCTTGAACCATGGCCATATTTGGTTGGTATATAGATTTGTGAGTTGAACTATTGGAATATAGTTGGGTATATTTGTCGAAAGTGTTGATGCAGCCCAAGTGGCCATTTTTATCAGGCGAGTCTCAAGGATACGAGACAAACAGGTATTCAAGAAAGTTGACTAGCAGTCAACGGACCCCGGTTTTGGGCGTCACAAAAATATAAAACATATATTAAAAATCATTTTTATGTATGGATATTTCCAAGAAAAACTATTACTAATTAACGTACTTATTCATGTGACATTGCCTAAATGCATTACTTTATCCGTCTAAGTCGCGACAAATCTTTCCTTATAAGGAGTCAACCATGACTCACATATTTTATCGCCCAAAGTATAGTAACTGCCACGATCTTAAATTCCTCTCGTGATCACCTGGCCCCATAAGAAAACACAAGGACACCCAAGCCGACATGAATGCCTCCCACTTCTTTTCGCCAAAACAACTTCTGCGCTTGCAACATTTTGATATATGCCATCTCGCACGTAAGATTGTTTCGTGGCAATACTAACCGTGACGCTCATTAAGGCCAACTCCCTATCAGTAACAATGACATTAGGTAATCGATCAGCAAACATTAAACTTTGTAACTTCTCCATTGCCCAAGTGTAGTTGTCTACACGCCGTTTCCAAGGCATACAAATGCCACATAAAAGTCAAATTAGGATGTCAGCACCTACAATCTTGAGAAGTGGAAGGCGAGATTCGTTGGTTTTATAAGTGCAATCCATAATTAGAACATCAAGAAATGCGTTCAACAACCGAATAGAAGCAGGATGCCCAAAACAAGTCTTCACACAATCGTCACCTATCCTTCCTGCATTCAATATATTTTACATTCATTCAGTTGTTTCATTAGTTGTCAGATTTACATCTACCAAATTAGTAAGTAGTCGATGCTTATGATGTGCATTGTAGATTGTCTTCATAGTGCTAACATTATACTCATATCATGATTTTTATAGACAAGAGAATATTCCTCGGGTTTCACCAAGTTCTTCACATACTCCGACAAATATAGTTTCTCCCCCATCCGATAATCGATCAAAGATAAGGAGCGACCCTCCAATTGTTTAATGCTGATGATTGGTGAAATCCACAAACAACTTTAACACTCCAATCATCATTACTAGTTAACTTCACAACGATTATCTTAAATGGACAATCACATTTTTTCGTTCCAGTGCCTTTTCGATTCAAGGCTTCCACATTCGACTTATTCTTTGCATGCCATATGTTCCACCACACGCCACATGCAAGTGCCAACTTCAGCTACCACCTTTATCCGATCTTATCAATAACAAATATGTTCTTTTTCCACATTCCGAGCCCATTCAATCAAAGCATCCCGACTAAAAAAAATTTGGATAATAACAATTTATTAATTTCGATATATCTTAAAACAATTACTTCCTAACTTAAAGCATTAAATTACCTCATTACTACTAAAATGCATCACCGCAATCAACTAATTGCCGTAGTACGATTATGACAAATTCATCCGCAAAAATAAAATGCGTATTAAATACAACAAATAATGTCCGTTAAAAAATTGATAAATGTTTCACGGATTTGTAAATTCGAAAATCATAGTGTTCGATTTTCAAACTGCTTCAGGAAATTCGATTTCCAAAACCCGGATATATTCTATTTCACCGGATATCACAAATTGCTATAATAACCAATCCGGATTTTGATGTCCGATATTACCGATCCTGATTTGTTAAACTGCCAGCAGCATTCCGACCTTCAATATCCGAGAACAGTTATGACATCCTGATTGCCAATCCCATTGGCACATTATGCGGAAAAAACGAACCTAATGTTATCAACTTCCCGCTTTCCTTCCACCGCTTTAAAAGCTAATTTAACGCCATTCGCCCATTCTCACTATTTTTTCAAACGTTCAATTTCGGCGGGGTTACGAGCCGTGCCGCGGCAGATAAAAGCAGCAAGAAATAAATGTAAAAAATAGGCTTAAGGCATATTTGTATTTTCCTCTATGTGTATTTTTAATGGGGTGTATAGAGAAATAAATGGGGTGTAAATAGAATTTCTCATATTAAATTTACTATTTTAGCTAGCAACTTTTTAAAATTCACTACAACCACACTCTCTATTTTACACCCAATTTTCACTAACTTTCAATAATTTAAAAAAAGTAAAACATATATATAGAGAGATAGAGAGAAAAAGGTAGAGAGAGAGAATTAGAGAGCCAAATGGCTCACCACATTTGGTGAGCCATCTGCTAATCTAGGAACAGAAAGGAAACAGAGAGCGCTGGCTGAGAGAATTTTTGTGTTTGGCTACCAAAGTGGCTAAAAAGAAGAAATAGAGATGCGGCTGAGATGCTCTGACATCTCCAAAGGGCTCCAACAAATAGCCATTTTTAGCTATTTTGTTAAGTCAATAAAAAAAACCAGTCTAATCCGTCACACCCCGCTCATGATTTCGCTCTCACCTCTCCCTCTCGCTCCTCACCTCTCCTCAACAAATGTAGCGAGCGCTTTCTCGCCTCAGCCAGGATCTCTCCCTCCAAAATCCTTGGCTAACGTCTCTAGATCCACCGGATCCAATGACACCTGTGCCATAAAACTCAAAGACGATCACCCCGCCACTCTCTCACCCTCTTCTCTTCCAAACCCTAGTGCCTTTACTTCGGTTCTCATCTGATTAGAGATCCACCATCGCTTCCACATTTCGCCGATTTTCTCCTGCTAGGCTTTTTTTTTTTGTAAATTTTTGAATCCCGATTCTACTTTTTTAGCATTTTCTTTTAATTTTGATTTTCATTGTTTTGGGTTCGGGATTGTCATTTTAATTTGTTTCTTGAATTCTTTGTTCGATTACTTTTATCTTTGGCCGTTTTTTCTTAAAGGCGTAAAAAATTAATGTTTTAAGTTGTTTGTGTTCATAGTTTGGAGGGTTAATTTATGGGTTCATGAAGCTTACTTGTCTTTTCCTTTGTACTCACATTGAATCATCGCTTTATTATCATTATTTCATTGCTATAATTATTTATTTACTAGTAAATGTTTTTTAATTCTTACATTTTCGTGTTAACCTGTACTGCTTTTAATAGCTTGGGACTAGATTATGTGTTGTGGTCTTGTGAATGGAAAATTCGGGGTATTTTCGTAGCCTTGTAAAATGTGGGCTTCCTTTCTTGTTTTGTGGGCAAGGTTCATGTAAAACCCCAAATCGGGGGCAAGGAAAACGTGAATCCAAGGAAATCTTGTAAGGTTCTCAGACATTTTGATTTCATTGTTTCTCGTTAAAATGTGAGTAGTTGTTTATCCATGAATGATTCAGAATTGTGTATAGAAATGAATAACTATTACTGCAAATTGTTTGTTTATGAGAAAAGAATAGCCCAGCTATGCCGAGATATATCTTTATCAGGGGAGAAAAGAACTGCAGGGGAGAAAAGAAAGAAGATTTTTATCTTCCTTTACTGCTGTGCCTACACTGTATTGATCCCACTATGTTAAAAGGAACTGCAATTTGAGCTTTGCAAAACCAATTTATTGAAAATGATGATTTTAGGTCTATTACGCTGCTTTGTACCTCAAATCTACGTAAAGTGATCTCGCACTTGATAATGGTCGCTTCTTATTGTTGTTGAATTTTTGTCATGCAAAGCCCGGAAAATTTGAATGCATCATTTATATTGATGAGTGCATTCACTTTTTTGCGCTTTTGATGATCATTTAAAGAGATTTTCTAATGTGTTTATTTTAACTCAAGATAACTCCCATATAATGCTACACCTGATTGAGGACACCTAATGAAAGGACTAGCAGCTTGGATGTAGTTAACAGTTTAGGGGAAGAAGTAATTCTGGTATATGTAAGGAGGTACTATCATCACTAAAATGATTATTCTCATCCTTCCTTCAAAGATGGGTTTGTGTTATCGGATGTTTTGGTTTGCTCAAGTTCCGATCTGTTTACATCTGTTTGTTGTGTGTTACATTGTTGAAACTTTTTGGGCTCGTTTCTTTCTTTGCAGACATTTTTTGTTTTGTTGGTCAATTATTATTGATGTTGGTTTCTTGATATATCCACATTGGTTTGTATTTAATATAATTTTATAGTATCTTGTTATGAAAACTCCATGTTGTTCACCTTTAAGCCCACATTAGGTAACTGATTGGGATTACTTTAAGCCCTAGTTGGTTGGTGTCAATTCTTTCTATGCATGTATATAGATATACTTTTATGTAGTTAACCTTTATGCACCTTTTATGACAATGTAGGTTTTTGATGGATGAACATGGATATTACTTTACCAATCTATTGAATGAGGAACAAATGTAGGTGAGTTTAACACTCAATCGGTAAATAAACTCAGTAGGTCTTCACAGCTATCATAAAATCAAGTCAGTACAAAAGTTTGACGACAACTTCAATTGAGGAGGACAGTTTTAATCTAGGGTTGTTTCAGACTATTATTAGTGTGGATCTTAGTGCATGGGAATGAGCAAAATCTAAAGGTATTGGCAAGGGTTTGGGAGTACTTCAACAAATACAAGCAAAGTCGATTCTAATCGAAATCAAGTTTCTTTGATGGATGGGCAATTATATGATTCAACCCAGCCACAAATAAAATTTGTGTTTGTTTTGACAAATTTAAAGGTTGAATCAAAGTGGACTGACTAAGAAAGACAAGGTATGAGTGTATTTTAATTACAAGTGTGAAAATATTATTATGATACATAATATTATTGTATAATTTTCTTTTATGATACGTAGCATTATTGTACAATTTTCAGGTCCGTGATGCGAAGAAAGTGCACAAGGAACTTCATAAATCCTCTTTTCCATTTGAACATTGTTAGAATGAGTTACGGTATAACCCAAAATGGATGGAGGATTCTCAGCTCAAGAAACAAAAAACAAAAAGTGGTGCAACTCCTTACAGCTCTAATCCTTCAACACCAAAATCGACAAACAGTGAAGACGACAGTGGGGGCTTGGAGAGGCCAATTGGAAGGAAGGCTGCGAAAGAGCGAGCAAGAAAGTCAAAGAACAAACTCTCTGAAGACAATAATTCAAGTTCAACCTATTTCATGAAAATGCTTGAAGAAATGAAGGAGGAGAAAAAGAAGATGGCGGAGAAGAAAGTCACTTAATGGAAAAAATGGTGGTTGTCGAACAAGAGAAGTTAGTTGTTGAACAAGAGAAGGTGGCTATTGAACAAGAGAAGGTACGACTCGAGCAAATGAAGGAGGCAGAAAATAATGTTGATAGATACGAGTGTCATGCCTCGATTCAAATTTGAATATTTTAAGCACCTCGGATGGAAATCGTGGCAAAAATGTAGTTTTCTTATTCATCGACTAGCAACTTATGTTATTGATCTAGATGAAATGTGACTAAATATTTGGTTTTTATTTTATTTATTTGACTGTTTTACTTGGAGTGCAATGACCGTTATAAACATGTATTGTAAATATGACCGTTGAAAAATTTAAAGATTAAAATTTGATGATGTGTACGACACGTCATCATTATGGCGCTTTTACGTGTTATGCAATGTGATATTTTTAATTATATTGAAAGTTAGTTAAAGTTAGTTGAGTAGTAATCTTATTTTCTTGAGCGTGGTTGGAGTAAATTTTAAAAGTTGTTAAATTTAAACTAGTGAATTGAATATTTAAATATATTTTAAGTAGCTATTTTGTTAGTGTGGTTGGAAGTCTTTCTTAGAGCATCTCGAAAACTAATAAACCCTTCCACTTATTATTTTAGTTAGCTTCTTCCTAAAAATCCATTGGCATTTATATATTTATTTGGTTATCTGTTCATACTTCTCGATGGAAGCTGTCTATTTTCCATAGCCATTATTTGACTATTTATTTCCCATGAGTCCATGACCCTCATTTCTTTCCCATTACCCTCATTTATCTCCCTAAAAATATAAAGCAAGTTATGAAACAATTAGAACAAAAAATTTCAAACAACTTTGAAAAAAATAGGAAATTTTCAGAAAATTAATGTACAAAACGGAAAAATACGAAAATTAGCAAAAATAAAAACAAATTATGAGAAATTATAAACAATTAGAACACAAATTTAATTGTTATAATATATAATATATTATGTATATTTTTTATTTTTCTCAATATTAATAATCTAACAGCGTCTATACTATAGAGAAAGAAAATGAAAATGGAGCAAATGAAAGGAAGATCGAGATAATGTATTTTGAGTGAGTTGCATCACTCCAATTGCAAAAGTGAATATTATCAAGCCGCCAAATGGAAATATTGGGAAGAAGATGTAATTCTTTTATTAATAGACAAAAACAAATTTAGATAGTAGTAAATCATGCGTTACAAGAATACTTGTAATAACATTTGCTTAAGTAGTGCTTAGTAATTATGACCGTTGCAATTATTACTGTTGAAAAATTCAAATTTTAAAATTTTGAATCATCAATATGGTGATGACATGACATACTAAATAATATTTTAAATTTTATTATTGAAAGTTAGTTAAAGTTAGTTTAAATGGATAGCTAAAATAGATAGCGTTGTTGGAGTGGCTTTGAAAAAGTGGTTAGTTAAAATAGATAATACGTATTTAATATATTTTGAGTAAAATTTATTTTAGATAGCACTTGTTAGTCTCTTACTAAATGAGAAAGTGGGGGTTAGTTATTATTTTTTCTCAATCGGGGGTTTTTATGTTTAATTGTAATATTGATTTTTTTGAAACAAATATTAATATTTTTATAATTCCGGATATGATATTAAACTATTAGTTTAGGTATAACATTTTCAATAACAAATTTTGGTGAAAATTATAATAATAAATTATTATTTAAATTAATTTAAAGATGAATTTGAAGATAAGGACTAAATTACTTTTAAATATCTAACTTACCATAAACTATTATAATAATTATAATTATTTTTATATATTGCTTTTGTTAAAACCCTTTAGATATAGAGATGAGATGATTGGGATATTTTAACCAACCAAATATACCGGGTCGAATCATGGAATGCGGCGTGTTATGGTATAGCTTTGCTGCTTGTAGTGTCACAACTCGATAGGGTTAGTGCGGGTTATAATGGGCGTTAGTACAGGAAGAGTATGTGATGTGAACCCAAGATTATCTTTCTAGGTATGTGTAGATGGATTTAAAACTGACTTATGAGCATTAAAAATAAAATTGATTTTGTTAAATAAAAATTAATTAAAATTTTAAATAAAGAATTACAATTAATTAAACTATTATTTTTATTTTTTATGTACTATTTAATTAATTTTATAATACACGTATTTGTAACAAATATATTATAATTTTGTAATTCTTTTAGTGAATGATTTATAATTATTTAAATAGTATTAAACATAAAATAAATTTTATTTTATTAGTTTTTAAGTCAATTACATATATGCTCTAATAATTTATATAATATTTTATAATTTTAAACTCTCTATTTATTTTAATTAGCATTATCAGCGGAGTATCAAGGCCCGATACTGCTTGAAATAGATGCGATACAGGACTTTCGAATCGATGGTCAATCTGCTGGCTTTGAACCATAACTGCAATCTTGTTATTGTGTGCCTTCTTTCCTAGGTCTACAAATTTTGGATAATCTGTGATTTGATTGTGGTTTTCAGTTCAACGAAAAATATTGGATCAAGCACCAGAAAACGACGCCGTTTGAATGGAATATAACTACCCCGAAGGGGGACGACGTCGTTTAGATACCAAAAACGTGGCAGAAAACGACGACGTTTGATGGATTGAAACGCCATCGTTTGATAAGAAAGACAATCCCTCAATCGAAAATCCTACATGGAGACCTACCAAAAATGCAGTGAGAATGAGATGAAATCAGGAGCACTATCAGCGCTTCTCTCTTCAACCTTCTCTTGGGCGTCGCCGCCGCATCTCAATCTCCTCCGTCCTGCTACCGCCGTCCTCCTCCGGTCATCCCTCTCCACCTCCACTGCCAATCCATTCAACACTGAACTCCAGACAGCCAAAATTTCTGCTTCAATGTCTTCTTCCTTCAAGCCCGAGCAAGCTAGGGTTCCGCCTGTGATTCCACCACCCATACCGCCTCTCAGCAAAGTAAGATCACCTCTCTCTCTCTCACTCTAATCTTGTTATTGTGTGCCTTCTTTTCTAGGTCTACAAATTTTGGATAATCTGTGATTTGTTTGTGGTTTTCAGTTCAAGATTGGTCTGTGCCAACTGTCTGTGACTACGGACAAGGAGAGGAACATTGCCCACGCTCGGAGGGCGATTGAGGAGGCTGCTGAAAAGGGTGCTCAGCTTGTTCTCCTGCCAGTGAGTTTTTTCAACTATGCTTTGTGTCATTATATATACCTGATTCATGATTCGTACAATTCTACGCGAAAGCAATCTGGTGAATTTTTTTTTAGTAGATTCCATGGACTTTATGGAGGAATAGAGATTACTCTCTTGAAATTTGGTGGCTCTTTTTCTTTTGTCAATTTTTGTGGCTGTATCTTCGGTGGCCTATGCGGCTATTTTTCTTAGCTTACTTCATTGTCAAAATTGGTTACTTTGATAAATCATATTTATTGGCTTGATTAGTAGCCTGGTATGAAGAGAAGAGGGAGAGGCTCACCATAAATAGAGGCTATCTCCCTCATTTTAAGCAATTCAATTGGCAAGGGAGAAAGGGAGATAGAGAAATTAATCCCAAATTGTAGAGCTCCTTCTTTGGTGAGAGTTTTGGGGTCTTGGAGTGTGTTTGTAGTTCCGATTTTGGAACATTTATAATTTCCATTTGTGGGTATATGGGTAGGGAGTGTACACATTCTTCCACTTGTGGGTCACATAACCAAGTTCTAATTTCCTCATCTCTTTTGGTAGTAAAGTGATATGAGTACCTAAGAAAATTGGCAAACTTTATCAAACCTCACAAATTTCTAGTGTTCTTTAATTTTGTTATTTGTTCATCTGTCAGTTATTTCTCTGCAGAGTTACTATTCACATTTTGAGTACTATTCGTGTGAATAGTGAAAAATAGTACTATGGGGAAAACTAACTCAAATTTCCCAATGATTGATATCAAAGTCAGCATTTTGTTCTCGGTTTGTGAAAATTGGTGGTAACAACATATTATGTTTGGAAGAAGCAATGGCGGAAACTCACACTAAGGAACATCGCACAACATCAACATCGACATCATCATCATCAAGAACGGTGGTGAAAAATGCAAATTTTGATTTGGAGAAGTTTGATGGCACCAATAATTTCAGCATGTGGCAATGTGAGGTGCTAGATATACTATACCACGGCAATGCGAGGTGCTAAATATACTATACCAGCTAGAGCAGTGTTGCATTGGGAAGAGAAAAGCCATGATATTGATGAAAAAAAGTGGACAAAAATTAATGTTTGGCGTGTGAGTACGATTGTTTGTGTTTCTCCAAGAGCATAAGTACACGTTTATGAGAGAGACATGCAGCCCTGGAAATTGTGGAAGGGGTTGGAAGACAGATTCATGAAGAAGAGCATGGAGAATAAGCTCTACATGAGAATGAAGTTACACCGCTTCAAGAACTTATCGGGTACCACCATGGATGACCAAATCACTAGATTCAATTCATTAGTAATTAAATTATTGAATCTAGATGAAAAAATTAATGATGTTGATAAGGCTTTGTCATTGTTAGCTTCTCTCCTGGATGAATATGAACATTTTATGGTTAGTATGTTGACCGGTAAAGAAGCTAGTAGCTTTAAACAAGTGACTACTGCTCTGTAATGCAATGAGATAAAGAAGAAAGATGAGTTAGAACACTTAGGAGTTCAGCAGGTGAAGTCCACACTGTTAGGAGTCATAGTCAAAAGTCGTAAGCCAAATGCACCTTTTTTCATGAGAAAGGGCGTTAGAAGAAAGACCTTCTGAAGTTGTTAAGGAAGCAATTCTATTACAAGTGTTGCTTGAAGACTTGGGAACTGGTCAGAAACACATTATATTAAATTTTGACAGCGAGAGTGCTATTCAATTAATGAACAACCACGTTTATCATGCACGTATAAAACTTATTGATATGCAGTATCACTTTGCGCGGAAAATAATCAAAGAAGGTGGGATATTAGTTCAAAAGTTCAAGACCACTGATAATCTTGCATATGCATTTACCAAAGTTGTGATAGGGATCAAGTTAAATCATTGCTTGAACTTGATCAATATCCCTGATTTGATGAAGGCACATTGGTTAGCATTCTCCTTCATGTGGATGAGGGAAAAACTAGCCAAGATGAAGATTTGAAAATTGCGGTTCTTTTCTTTTATTTATTTTTTGGTCAATTTTGGCTTCTTTTCGATGGCCTTTGCGGCTATTTTTAGTCACGTCATTGTCTAAAATGGTTGATTTGATGAGTCAAATAAATTAGCTTGATTGATAAGTGACATGAAGAGAGAAAGGGAGGCTCAACTATCAATAGAGGCTATCCCCTCATTCAAGTAATCCAATTGGTAGGAGAAAGAGATAGAAATTAATCCTAAATTTGGGAGCTCCTTCTTTGGTGATAGTTTTGGGTTTTGGAGTCTGTTTAAAGTTCCAATTTTGGAACATTTGTAATCTCCATTTTGTGGGTTTTTGGGTAGAGATTGTACCTTCTCCCATTTGTGGGTCACATACTCAAATTGAAATTTGCTCATCCTTTTTTATAGTGAAGTGATTCGAGTCCCCGAGGATGTAAGCAAAATTTGTTGAACCTAGTAAATTTCTGGTGTGCTATTTTGTTATTTGTTCATATGTCATCACGAACTATCCAGTTATTATATTTTGTAAATTGGGATCTGTCAGGTTATTTCATTGCAGAGTTACTATTCACACTTAGAGTACTATTCACATGAATAATGACAAATAGTAATTTAAGGGGAAAACTAACACGATTTTCCCAACATCTCTCAACCTCCACCCTTCTTTATTTCAATTATTTTTTGCACTGTTTACTTGGCATTATGGGAGCACATTTCTCTCTTTCAAAGCAAAACATGATTGAGCAAGTAGTTCTTTGAAATGTTTGTGGAAAACATGGCTAGTTTAGTAACATACTGTTTGGTTGCTAGGAAATCTGAAAGAGATAAGAAAATTGAATATTTAACATTATTGTGTCCTGAAATTAAGCTAGCCAAGTGGTAGTGGTACCCATATTGTCAGGAAAGTGGAGATTTACTTTCAAGGAATTGGTGGCTATTGTGAATTTGTGATACATGCTATCTTCCACTCTTTGTGTTGACCTAGGTTGTAATGTGATGATCTCTATGGCTTAAATTTGTAATATTTCCTTCTACATATTTCAGGAAATATGGAATAGCCCTTATTCAAATGATAGCTTCCCAGTTTATGCAGAGGACATTGATGCGGGTGGTGATGCATCTATTTCAACTGCCATGCTGTCTGAAGTTTCTCGTGCCTTGAAAATCACTATTGTTGGTGGCTCTATACCGGAACGCTGTGAAGACCGATTGTACAATACTTGTTGCGTCTTTGGTAGTGATGGAAAGTTGAAAGCAAAACATAGGAAGGTAGTTTTCTTACCCACCATGCGGTATGTTACTATATAAAATGTGCCACTCTTATCTGGACAAGAATCTGACTCGTAGTATGCTTAGAAGTACTTTATATGTATTATGGCTTATTTAGTGAGTGGAGCATCAATTGATTGCCTTGGCCATGCAACTTGGGTGATTAGATGTCACTGAGGCTTCTGATTTTATTTTATTTGGTCATTTCATTTTTATTTGTATAAAGAATGGTCATGGTCTGAAAATTTGAGTTTACATCATCAGATAATGACTATCCATACTGACACCTGAAGTTGGGCTCCTCAATAGGCGAGTCTCCTAACATTGTTCTACCTTGAGTTAATGTGTATAAGTATAACTTGAAGGCATAAGCTTGAATGCTTTGAACATCAAAGACTAACCTTTTGAGGATAATCACTTTGATGCTAGTTGTGGTAATTTCTGTTATGTTCTGCGTGGTTGACCGCAGATACACCTTTTTGATATCAACATTCCTGGGAAGATTACCTTTATGGAATCAAAAACTCTTACAGCGGGAGGAAGTCCAACAATTGTAGACACAGGTCTGATGTGCTTTCTTGGAATCTAACTTCTCTTTTCTCTTGATGTTCACCTTAGCCTATATATTTTGCTTCCTGCATTTATGAATCTTTGGTTTTACCTACCAATTCATATATGCCATATTTTAGGTATTGATGTTCCCTTTGATTCATTTCAACTTCTACTAGTCTTTATATGATGCTTCTAACTTTAAGTTGCTGTTATTGTGATTACATGAGGTTAAATGCCGTCGATAATCAAGTACCTGTTGCAAGGAAATGATTTCTTCTTATGTTTTTATTAACCTCTGGGATGTTTTACCTTACTTTTCCCTTTTAAACCTGGTACTACTTCAACCACTAACTATACAGCATCAATCTAGATCATATGTCGATGCATAACTGAGTGATCAATAACTCCTTGCAGATTCTTCTGCTTGACAATTTCTGTCATTACAATACAGTGGATTGTGGTATTTACTTATCTCACATTATGAAATGACCATCTTGTTCCTGCAGAAGTTGGGCGAATTGGCATAGGTATCTGTTATGACATTCGATTTTCAGAACTGGCCATGTTGTATGCAGCAAGAGGTTTGTTTTTCTCTTACATAAACTTGTGAGCTTGTTTATTTGTGTTAGCATTTGGCTGTCGTTGTCTGCTGATTGTTAATTGCCAACAACTGTGCAGTTTGATATAGGCACATTATGTTAAAATGTGAACTGTTTTTACTTGTTATCAGAAACACAATCTCTCTCTATGATGATGCATGCAGAAATTACACTGCTTTAATATCAGTTTCAGTGTTACTTATAACACCGTTTCATTAACACAAAAGCAAATATTTATTTAGAAGATTAATGCAGTACTGCACATGACAGAGGGAAACTGCTGATGTTTGGTTACAAAATAGGAGTCTTTACTTATTACCAAAGGTGGCTGTTTTTCAATTTGTTGAGGCCTCCATTCGCCTTCCTTTCCGTGTTTTTGAAATGGGCATATATAGGTGATCAAATTTCTATATGCTTGTAACATGTTTTATGAACTTTCTAAATTTAACTTCTCTAGGTGGTTCTGGTTTTTCCATTGTTCTTAGTGTTCATTTATGTTGTTAGATTAAAGTTACATGTTTCTTTTGACCTGATTACTACTTTTCTCATTGTAAAATTTTGCATCCTATCCTTAAGGTAGTAATTTGTTGTCCTTTTCTGTCCCATATCTAAATTCCCATAATAATGAATTTTTTTTGATAGTTCTCATAACAATGAATTATGGGTAATGACTGTTTTGAAAATGAATCATGTTGATACTTTTTATTGCTTGGGAATCTTTCCCTCCCATAATTGTGGTTCTAGATTCTAGTGTCTTTGTTAGTTGGTCCCTCCCCGTTTATTTACTTGTCAACTTGACATATATTAATTTTAATTTTCACATTATAAGTTTTACCTAGAGTAATTATACCAGTTTTCAACATCAGTGCTCCCCTTGATTTGCTATCCGGGGCATTTAATATGACTACTGGACCATTGCATTGGGGAGTTGTTATTGCAAAGGGCAAGGTAATAAATGTTTCAAGTTTATGATACATTAAATAGTTTTGAAGTGCCAATGTCCTTGTCACACTAAAAATCACCTGAAGCAGAAACTGAACTGGAACATGTTTAGAGTTTGACCTAGTGGATGCTTCTCCTGCATATTATTATTTTCTGCGTGATTTATGCATTTATATCATAACATGAATAAATGATTACCCTTATAGACCAATCAAAAAAAAAAAAGGTTACCCTAATTTGTATTGTTTTGAAGGATAAGAAATTGTTGTTGCCTTGTGCCTACCTCATTTTAAATGAATTCAAGCATGTATTTAGAGTTAAATTTGTTATTTAAGCATCATGCTAGTAACTACAGATGAAATCAGAATGGACCAGATGGGCACTCCATATTCAGTGGTTAGATGCAAAAATATCTACCTTGTTCTGTCTAATTAATAGCAGACCCATGAATAGATGTCATTTAGGAGCTTTTTATTTGTTTCTTTCCTTTAAGCTTCCCCTTAGGCCAGGTGTTTTTCTTTTTTTTCTTTTCCTCCCTTCTATGACCTGCTCTCTCCTCCTGCTTCACCGAGTGATTCAGAGATGAAACCTTTATCAGTGTGAAAGTTTGTGGCCTATGCAATTTGCAGCTTCTTTGATGGATTTGATTCGCCATTTGCTTTGATACATGCCTTTTTCCCACCTCAAATCAGACCACAGATGTCAGTGCCTTAAACATCTTCTGGCTTATTGCATGTAATAAATACCAAGATCTGCTATTAACTATTTTTGGAAATTTGTGTTTCGGGTAATGTTTAAATCATTTCACAGATTCCGTCTTCTGAAAGATTTAATGCTAATCTGCCAAATATTGTAAAAGCATTAGAGGATTACTAGTTCTACGTGGACCTGCTGATGTCATTATCATGTTTCTCTCTATATATTAATATTTTTATGTTTGTTGTTAAGTATGTGGTGAACAGAATGACTTGGTTTATAAACCCGAAAAGTTTATCATTGTAGTACAAACTTCTTGCAATTCGAAAACGTCCTTTCATGTGTTCCTAATAATCTCCTTCCCTAAAATTATTCCTTTTATGCCAACATATTCCAACTTCATGATTTTTATGTTTCCAAACTAAATCTTGGCATAAGTGAAATGGAAGAGGCTGACAAGTTTAAGTGGTATCAATCAAAAATTAAGCTCTCAGTTGTCAGTTGTTAAGAAAGTAAGTTTAGATCTTAGAATAACTTTTGGATCATCAGGAGTTCTTCACTTTTTGTAGTCAATTTTTAAATGGAAATTAATTCTAATTAAGTTCTTTATCTATCATTTATAGCTGGGTTTCTGGCCCTCAACTAGAACTGGTGAAAATGGCCATATCTTGTTCTTGTCTGGATTTTAGCCTTCCTATCTATTTCTGTTTAGAAGTCCCCAGTTGTTAGGAAATAGGGAAGTGGTTTAGCTATGTGGTTTCCTGACTGTCGATTCTCAAGAACATTGACTACCACTTAATAAGTAAATAAGAAGAGATTCCAAGGGGATTAAAAAATTACCAGATGTGCATTGCTCGAAGTGTTTCAAATTCTTTGCTCAAGCTACTGAAGCACCAGAGATAATTTGACAAGACATGCAGTAATACATTTATATGTTCAGCTTAGGAGCACCAATTATATCTTTTGTTTTATCATTATTCTGAATCTGTACCCACGATGAGTTTCTCTTTGGTGCTTATTTTGTGCCTAATTTTAAATGACAGTTATGTGGCAACGTTGTACTGCAGAGATGCTGGCGCTGGTTATGTGGCTTGGGGCCACTCGACTCTTGTTGGACCAGTAAGTGGATGCTTATGTTTAGCTTTTCTTATATGATATTGGTGAAATTTTGGATGTATTGTTGTTGGCAAATTAATGGTTGTGCATCAAAGTTTTCTTGAACACTAAAATTGAAAGCTTAGTAGTCATTTTAGTACTTATTTGAAGTATTTTCCTAGAAAGTGCTATAAAAAGAAGAAAAATTATTTTCTTATATTTTGCCATAACATGGAAAATACAAAAGAAAATCAAATATATTTTAGACTTATTAAAAACTTGTACATTCTTGTATTGTGATCTATATATAGAAAAGTTAAAATAAGGCAGATGAGTTTGAAACCAAATAGCGCATAGAAATAATTTACTAACTTTAAATTTATTTTCCTTTTTTTTTTTGTTCCTTTACTTTTCCCATCTTTTTCCCTGTATTTTTCTTTGGTGGGAACCAAAGATAGCTTAAACTTTATTATAAATTTCTCAAACATGTTCTTACTACAGCCATGGTTGGCCAGTTTGGAGAAGTTTTGCTTCCACAGAACATGAGAGGCGATAATCATATCGGAGATTGATTATTCTCTAATTGAACTCAGGAGGTGATATGCCCATTGCCCGCCAACCCATGACATATATAGTTCTTGCTTCTTAGTGTCTTTTAGACTTATTGTTTAACGCTAATTTTATTTATAATCTCTTAAAATACTCAGGCAGAACCTCCCATTACTGAATCAACGACGGGGCGATCTTTACCAGTTGGTGGATGTTCAGAGGCTGAATTCTCAGCCAAAGCCTTGCGAGGAACACTGAAATCTTTTGCTAGTTTGCATGAAAGGGATTCTTAGAAAGGATATTTATGCTGTCAAACCTTGAAAGTACTAAATAATTCCATAGACCTTGTATTTGCAGATCTCATATCTCCCAAAACCAAGGCATTGGATTTCACTATTTTTTTCTGGTTGGAAGTTTTCTAGGAAACTGTTGGTAACAAGCTATCACCACCATTTGCATTATGGAACCGTTTTTTAATGGATCCCTTTATTATCATCAAGAGAATCATTTTCTTAGATACACTTTCCCTTAAGACAAACAGAGCCAAACAGTAGGGTTGGTATTTAATCCCATCATTAGCTAGAGACTCTGTAACTATAAGTAGAACCATTCCTCCTGGTTTTTTTTTTAAATGTTTAATTCCGGGATTGAATAAAATATGGGAAAACTATGGGCTTGTTTAGTTACTGTTTTTTAAAACTGTTTTTCGTTCTTAAAAACAGGGAGAACAAGGAAAATAGTGACATGTTTGGTTTTCAATTGTTTTTTTGTTCTGCATAACACAGAACACAAAAAACAATAAATTTAAATAACCATAACTCTAAATTTCAAAAATTGTCTCAATAATGGTTTTTAAAAACAAGAACCAAACAGAGAGATTATATTAATAAGGTCCCCATTTCAAATTTTTTGAAAAATTGGGATCAAAAGACCTAAAACCATTGTCAAGTTCTCTAATTTAAAATATATTTGATAAATAATAAAATATTTTATAAAAGATCAATCTTTAGAGTATAACTCATTAAATCTAGGTATAAGGTTGTACTTAACACATATTATAGTACCCAAGGTCTATCATGTCGAATCTAAAGTTTGTTGATCCATTTATCAAATATTTATTAAATCAAGGGATCTGGTCTTGATATCAAATCTTTTAATCCTAATTTTTCAAATAAATTGAAACGTGGATCCCAAAACATAGTTTTTCCAATAAAACATTATTGCCCTAGTCGGTTAAATACAATAAAGTATATGGAGATGGACAAGAAAATTGTGAAATGTGGACTAGATTTATCTACATGGGTCTATATTATATTATATTATATTTATATTGAATGTTGATCATTATGGTTGAGTTATTGGAGACATATGGTTTTGAAGGTTTGTTATGATTATTATTAATATCTGGTTTGTATGGATCAAGATGGATGGAAAATCTAAACCGTCCAGTTTTAATTTAATGGGGTTAAAATTCACCGTATAATTGTGTTTGATTTGGGTTTGCATCGATAGTTGGAAATAAAGTCTCCTTGAGCATCTCTGAGGCTAGTAGCCTTCCTTGGCCCATTTTAAGTAACTAACATAAAATCCATTTCAGGAAATTTATTTATTTATTAGTATTTCTATAACTCTTGTTGGCTATTTATTTTCATAAATGAATCATTTAGTATCCCATTTCCCAAATGACCTCATTCTCTCCTAAAAATATAAAGCAATTATGAAACAATTAGAACAAAAATTTTAAACAACTTTGAAAAAATAGAAATTTTCAGAAAATTAATCACCAAAACAGGAAAAAATCAAAGTGCGAAAAAATAAAAAACAAATTATGAGATTGTAAAACAATTGGAGACTCAGTTATTGTTATAATATATAATATATTATGTTTTATTTTTTATTTTCTCAAATATTAATAATCTAGCAGCGTCTAACTACTGCGAGGAAGCGGCAGTCTACTACGTGAGAAAGAAAACGAAAATGGGAGGCAAAATGAAAAGAAGATTGAATAATGTATTTTAAGTACGAGTTTGCATCACCTCAATTGCAAAGTTGAATATTATCAGCCTTGCCAAATGAAATATTGGGAAATAAGATGTAATTCAAATTTCTTGTGCCAAATATTCTTTATTTGCAAATATTCTGTTGAAAAATTCAAATTTTAAAATTTTGAATTTCATGATCGTGTAAACTCATAGTCGTTATTAAAAAAATTTAAAATTAAAAGTGTTGATGACGTGGGCGTAACAAATCAACACGTGATGTCATCAATATGGTATTTGACATGACATACTAAATAGTATTTTAAATTTTATTATTGAAGAGTTAGTTAAAGTTAGTTGATGGATAAATTTAAAATAGATAGACTTTTTGTTGGGTGAAATTTGAAAAAGTGATTAGTTAAAATAGATAATCTGATATTTTAGCTATATTTTGGTAGTTATTTTAGATAGCTTCTGAAAATTAATAATAATAATATTTTTATTTTTTTAATCAATGTTTATCACGAAGTTTTAAAAGTTGTACATGAATGTAGTACGATCCTGAAAAATAGTTGAATAAACCTACTTTAAATTCTTATATATAATTTTTTTTCATAATTTGTAAAAATTATTCTGAAAACATAATGAATCAAGATGTTTTTGAAAAACTTTTAAAGCGAAATCCTAAGGGTTTATTTGGTTTAATTTTTTGGCTTGTTTTTGTTTTAAAAATCCAATGAGAATAAAAATATCAAGTATGTACTTTATGTTTTAAAAAACACTAATCCAAACATATCCTAATTAATATATATGCTATATACATATATTCTCATCTGTCTACTACTATGTTTTTTCTTTATCCCAACTCGGGAGATAAGAAGGGAAACAGTGGGGTCAAATAAATACAAAGGATACAAATGGCTATGCTGCCCAACGGCTACCTTGCCCCCATTTGGAGACAGCAATATTGAAGAAGAAGATGACCTCCCTACACCTTCTTCCCTTCTCTCTCACTCTATATCTCTCTATCTTTGGAACTCATGTTTCTGTATTCAAGTGACAAAGATCTCTACGTATACCATCCAATTTTAGAAAAATAAACTCAGGTATCAACTTGCATTTCATGTAATCATGTTAGAACTAATTTCACTTACGATATAATCAAATATTAAAAATTTGATCAAAGATAAAAAGGTTTAAGCTCTTTTGATAATGATTCCAAAATTATTGTTCTTTTGAAAATCAGTTGGCAAATTGATATTGGCACCTAAGTATGAAAAATAATTTTCTTAAATCATTTTCAATGAAGATATTATTATAATTTTTTTGAATGCACCGTAGTTTCAAAATAGTAAATTGTTTCTACCGAGACTTGAACTTGAGACCTTTCTTTTTATGCCTTTTTGCCTATTTTTAATAGTGACACTTTACCACTAGAGCTAGGTATTATGAGTTTAAATAAAGATATTATTAGGTATAATAATACACAAACATTCTTAAAATATTTTATATTCTATTATTATTATTCAAATCATATAAAATAAAAACTAAGACATCTTAAAGGGTTGTTTTTAAAAAAGATGAATAAAGTGGGAATGAGGAATTAGACTCAATGGTTAAAAGAAGAGTTAGGTGGAGTATAAGGAATAACTAAGTTTGAGCCTTCATGGATTTAGTACAATACTGTAGTGCAGTGGTTAGATGTCAAAAAAAATAAAAAAGATGACCCAAGTTGAAATAAATTTTTTAAATGAATTATTTTTTAATGATTTATCAAAAAAATTTAAATATATCTGACCAAATTATATTTTTTTCTGTTTTAAAGAAAGAAAATATTCATTTAAATAAAAAAATTCAAAAATAATATCCAAGTGTACATTAAATTGGATAGGTGGATAAATGTTTGATCATATGGAAATTTTGAAAAAGAAAAAAAAAGTAATACTTTTGGTGGAGAGGATAAGTGTTCAATTTGAAGTTAGTAAAGAAAGAGAGGGAAAAAAAGGAGAGGAGAGAGAGTGGCAGGGCATGGGAATGGAAATGGGATGAAAGGAACAAAGTAGAGACTAGAGAGAGCATCTTAACATTCAACATTCAACATTCAACATGCAATGTAAGCGCAGCGCACGTGGTGGCAGCAATCAAAGGTAGAGACAAAAACATAAGAGGGTGTGCGTTGTTTTGTCAGATATTTAGATTGAGAATACTGTAGAGAAAACAAAAAGAGAGAAGAAAGAAAGCAGATTCTGCTGATGATGAGTGAAGATTGAAGATCAGATCAGTGTTGAGAGAGAGAATAAGGCCAGCTGGGTTGCATGCTTCCCTTTTTCTGGAATGTGGAGAGGAGAACTTCACTCCTCATATGACATATCATCCTTCTTCCTCTTCTTCTTCTTCTTCTTGGGATCTCCACCACCTCTTTCTCTCTCTTTCTCTTTCTCTTTCTCTTTCTCTCTCTCTCTCTTTCTCCCTCTTTTCCTCTCTCTGTCTCTTTCTAACAGTCACTGTCTGTGCCTATCCTTCCTTCTCCTCCCTTCCTCCCACATGTCCATAGGCTTATGAGCCTATATCACCTCTATCCTCTCTCGATTTGGACTTTATCTCAATTAAGAATGGTGATCCATCATGGGATTTGGTGGTAGCACGAGGCTGATTTAGGGTCTTTGTTGTGGTGGTTGAACTTATGTTTAAGCCCCAGCGTTGAAGGAAGTCGTTAGTTTAATTTAGGATGAAGGATGATCATTTGATTCGACCAAAGAAGGCATGTACCCATGTCTATGAAACGAGCGTCGTAAGTCGTCTCAGTATAAACTGGCTTTTAGTTGGGAGATCTTGAAGCAATGACTGAGGCTTGTGCTTCAATTGCGATGAGAAATTCACTCCGGGACATAAATGCAAAGGTCCACAACTGTTAGTGTTGGATGGTGGGCAAGAGGATCAAGGAGAAATTGATGCAGTGTCGGGGAATTACATAACATATTCCGTAACCTAAAACCTTGAGGACAAGGTTTCTCTTGAAGCGGAGGGTAATGATAGAGTTTGTTTTAGGAATTAGTTGTTAAATTGAAAAAGTCGATAAAAGATGCCGTATTATCAGAATCCATATTATAGAATGAGGGTCCTAAATAGAATTAGTGTTAGTGAGGATCGGTTGTTAGTAGTGGATGTGTTTGTTAATAGAGGTCATGTTTATTGGATTATTATTTTTTGTTTTATTTAAACGTATTGCAAGTAATGAAAGAGAAGATTTTGCGTTAAAGGTTCTGTTTTACGTTCTTTTCACACAAGAGAGCAAAAATTATATTGAGAGGCTTTGATTGGGACTATCGAGCATGCATGATTATGACTTTGGAGAGATAAAGATATACGAATTTAATAGCCATTAGCCACCCCTCCCCCCCCTTTGTTAAACCATCCATCCATCCCAACTCTTTCATAAGCGCTCGCCTTTCGCATCCAATTACGTAGATTTTATTATCCGTTTTCAAATTCTTTGTTCTACTATTTTATATTAAAAGTTTAAGTCATGTTTATATAATACCAAGAATATTTCCTCTATTTTGACATAATATTCTCATTGTATTAAGTAAAATTGCATCCCATTAAGGGTAAAAAAACTCCCACTCAGATTGGAAAATGGATATGATACCATTTGCAATTCGTATCTAATCATATACCTACTCCAACATGTTTAGTTAAAGGGAAGTTCGTATTTATATAACTATATGAATTTTTCCAACTATCTAATAATATGAAATATGAGATAAGATTTCCAAATTTATGCTCTTAAACTTTTTACCACTTTCCTAATTGGGAAGACACGTGTTTCTTTTGATTGTTTAAAATAAATAAATAAAACAATAAAAAATCAATAAAAACTTAACTCAAATAATTAAGAGCTTATACTAACATAGGAAAGAAAATGGTTCAGAATTTGAATCATATCCCGATAAATACAAATATATCAAGAACATACTATTATAATGTATTTCAAAGTAAATAAATGTCAAAAAAATACTATTATAACTTATTTCAAAGTAAATAAATGTGAAAAAAAAACAATATCTAACTAGGAACACACATGTCACATGTATCTTCTGATTTTAGTTGACAAAAACTAATAGATTAATATTATTGTTTGTTAGAAGGAGGTGGAAAATCCCATGGATGAGTGATGACTGATGAGTGATGAGGATGATGATGATCATGTGGAGTTTGACTGATGTTAGTCTGGTCAATGATGACGTGGCATTCATTCCCATGCTTTTATCACGTGCCGCCTTGCTTAAGGGAGGACTGAGGAGGACGTGCCCTGGCTGCCTGGGACAGTGATCGCCGGAGACAAGGGAACATAACCCAGCCACAACGAAAACGACGTCGTTAGATACGGCACCTTCCTCAAACGACACCGCTTCAATCAGTTGCCTTCTTTCCCCGGAAAACCAGCATGGACTAGAACACCATCAGACATACATATCTAGTTTCCTTAATTACAATTTGGTTATGGAGTTCTTCTCTTAAATAATAATTCTTATAAAAACATTCTAATTACTATATGGTATTTTTTCTTTTCTTTAAAAAAAAAAATCTTTCTATCTACAACATTTCATTTTCCATTAGGTAATTATGTTAAGATGCTATAAAAATATGAAAAAAGAATAAAAATATAAGCAAAGTACCACCCAACCATTAGAACATATGACATCTTCAACAAAATAGTAAAAACAAGGGGGAATAGTAACCCTCTTATGAGACAAAAAATGTCTTTCGGTATTGAGATTGATGTAACAAACTTATAATAGTAATATAATATATTCAGTGTGTTAAGATAAAAGACTTTTGTTTAATGTAACATATTTTTATGTAATGTTATAGATTTTTGTAAGTACGTTATATTAGATAAAAGTATGTTATATTAGTAAAAGTTTATTACATTAGATAAAAAGTTTATCCTTATATATATATAGTATTGTTATAAGTATGTTCGATGGCTCGATCGTATGAGAGACATTTTTGTCTCAATAAAAGGATAATGTTTTACTGTATATTTTTATTATTTTATTGGAAAATTAAAAATTTTTAATAAGTTGGGAAACTTTGGGTGAGATTGGTTTTTGTTTTTGAAAACTATTTTATATTCTCAAAAAATAAGAAGAATAAGGGAACACCTTTTGTTCTCAATTTTTTACTATTCAAAAAACACATAAAATATTAAATCAAAGAAAACAAAAACAATTATCAAATAACACTAAAATAATATTTTTATATTTTAAAAAATTAGTCTTAATAACAATTTTAAAAAACAGTAATTAAAGATGTCCTTTGGTTCTATTTTTATTATTTGTTGTGTTTCATTGCGATAACATAATTCCCTAACATAATATATAAAGTGAGTATTCTCCAATACATTCAAAAACGTGCAAAAAACACTAGTAGAATATAAATACAGACAGAAACTTTCGGACACGCGTCAGACGGCAATTGGAGACCTTGTTTTGTGAAATAAGAAATGATGTGGCGCTGAAAGGTAGGCAGTGGGCCCCACATATCGCACGTGTCAAAAGCATGAAGTGGGACTGTTCACGTGAAGATTGTGGTCCCTACCCACAGTAGAAAAGAATGGGGGGCACACACTATAGGCCCCCGTACAAGTCTGGATACCCATGAGCTGTTTGTTCCTTTCCTGTGGGACCCACACCACTTAATACCGTCCGTACGTTTTCCTAATATGAGCCTTTAAAATGGTAATTATTGAAAGAAATTTAGCTGTATTTCCACGTGGAAAATATTAGAAAATATAACTTTTTTTTTTAACATCTAAGGACTTTTTTTAAACATCATGCAACTTTGCAGTATTATTAAAGGTGACAATGCGGGTTAATAGGTTAGATTGGGTTGGGCTGAGTCGAGTTGATATTGAAGCTAGGTTAAAATCAGGTCAGGTTAGGTCAAATTTAGTTAAATTTTTTTAAACAAAAAAAATAATAACCCAATCCGATCTTAAATTCAAACGAATTGGGTCAAAATATCTTATAAGGAATAAAAAATAATAAGTTGACCAAGTCAATAAATTAACAGTTCAATCCGATCATAATTTCAAATGAATCAAACTAAAATCAATGAGTCAGGATTAAATTACTGCATCTACTAGGAGGATATCCCACGACAAGGCATAGGGATAGAACCCCTCCACATGTATCACCAAAAAAAAAAATTCTTGACCTGCAATCTCATGCTCCTCTCACCTTTTTAGAACTTTATCTCAGGATTTATAAATATAACATATTTTTTAAATAAATTTCTTGGAAGACTACGATTAATTTTAACAATTTATCTCATGCATGATATTTTAATACAACAAATAAATAAAAATATAGATCTTCTCTTAAAGGTTGTCATATTATTATATATATTTTTAAGTAATTAAGAGCTATCCCTTGAAAAAATAAAAGTAATTAAGAGTAATGGATTTGGATTTTATTTTTATCTTTTCTATTAAAGTAAAAAAGATAAATCAAGTACAAGTAGAATATACATTAATAAAATGAAAGAGTATAAATAATTCTATATAGTAATTTTTTGTAGCTAGACTTTAAGATATATCTGGTTCTAAAAAAATTAGATAAAATGTAAGAAAAGGGAAATGAAGAGAAAATGTCACGGAAAAGAAAAAATTAAATAAATAAAATAAAAAATATAGTAATAGACTATTTTATTTTTTTAAATTCATTTGATTTACTTTTCCTTTTTATACTAATATTAAATAATTTTAAAATATATAAATTTTTTAACTAAGTCATGTATATTGATGATAAAATTTAGGAGGGGTATAAGGATAAAAGTTCTCTTACATAATATAATTGTATTTTAGCTGAGTCGAGACCAGTGAAGTTAAGCAGAGATCCCAACCATCTTACTAACATGTTCAATGATTTTTTATATAAGTATTATTTTTATCTTTACCATATTTGAGAAACCAAATATTAAGTTAATGTTAAAAGAAATTATAAAATAGTGCATTTTAAATTAACATAACATGTCATATCACACTCAAATCATGAGGTGTCTTAAACAAGTTTATACACACACATAAGATTCTTTTAAGTTATACCACATCTAGATTAATTCATGTATTATTAGTCGAAATAGACCATAAGGATAATAAAGATCTATAATATAACACAACTATATTTTTAAAGGTCGAACTCCAAATCACTGATTAAGCTATGTGAAATCTCGATATTTCGATGATTTCTTATGTAAGGATTATTTTTATCTTTAGCATAATTGATATGACCTGTCATGGGGACCATGTGTGGTCAGTGGCTAGCCAATTTTAGGTCAAGTTCTTTAAGTGTAGGTGAGGACCTTCCCTACATAGTTAAGGTCACCCCTCTAGTAAATCATAGTAGTGACTTTTAAACTTTGTATTTATTAAAATGAAAATGAATGTCATTAAGTGGTTAAGGCAGTTTAGTTCGCAAAAATTTTTTAGCTATCGAAATTTAGAATGTAAATTTTGATGTATTACAATGTTTAGTTTTTCGTTTTAATACGTTTCGTCTTGAATTTGGTTGAAAATCGTTTTCATTTTCCTTCATTTGGTTAATTTGGTTGAATTTAATTCGAAAAAAAAAGAAAACGAACTACGCGTTTTGATTAAATATAAAATGTTGAAAATAATGGTCGATTTCTTTGTTTTCAAAATTTGTTTAAGTCTCTTATTTTAAGTAACTAAGCCGTTTTCCTTGTTTCGAAAAGTTTGAATAGAAAACAGAAAATTTTATGCACTCTTAAGCAGGCGTAAAGGGTGGAATGAATCATAGGAAAAGATTAAGTTTAGTTTTTATGATAATAGAATACTATAATAATGTATTAATAGATGTCAAGAAAAATTATTATTGATATTGTTAAATCATAACTGCTACTAAGTTTAAATATTTAGATTTTCAAGGTGTGTTTAATTGTCATAAACTTGAGGAATATAATATAAATAAAAAATGAATGTTTTAAGTTGTTGATTTTTTTTGGATATTTATATAAAATTATTTCATTTTCTATTTAAATATTAAATAATATATCATGCATTGTAGTTTATGTAAGATTAAGAAATATATAATGTTAAAATTAGTTTTTTTATCTTTTCCATATTTTTACGATAAATCACATATTATAAAATTATTGTTCTTCATATTTTTAATATATATATATATATATAAATCAATTATAACATTATACGTACAAAAAATATCATTTGAAAACCGAATTTTCGAGTTAGATATTCATAAGAAATGATGAAAACAAACAAATATCATTTAAGATCTTAGAATAGATCAAAATTCTTAGCTAGATACATTGGTTTCAAGTTTTAAATGCATTTGAATAAATATACCCTACCTAAATATTAATCTCTTAAAGATAGATCGATATCAAATACATGAAAGTACATAAAAAATTTGTCTACATGTTGGTGTAAGGTAGAACCCACATTGCTTGAACCCTAATACTTGCTTGAAGACCAAAGTGGATCAAGAAGGTAAGGATAGAAACGAGATGAACGATCTTTGATATCGAGCTTATTTTTAAATTATCTTAGAGGATACGAGAAAGAATCTGGAGTGAAGCGAAGCCGATATCATTTGTGATCTCAGAAGAGATAAAAATCTTAGCTAGATACATCGGTTTCAAGTTTTCAATGCATTTGAATGAATATACCCTACTCAAATATGAATCTCTTAAAGATCAATCAATATCAAATACATGAAAATATATAAATCATTTGTCTACATGTTGGAGTAGGTAGAACCCGTTGTAGACCTAATACTAGCTTGAGCAAAGTGGGTCAAGAAGGTAAGGATATAAATGAGATGAACAATCTTTCAATATCAACTTATTTTTAATTATACTAGAGATGATGCAAAGAAGTATCGAAGAAAACAAACAAATATCATTTGTGATCTCAGAAGAAATCAAAATTCTTAGCTAGATACATCGGTTTCAAGTTTTCAATGCATTTGAATGAATATACCCTACTCAAATATGAATCTCTTAAAGATCAATCAGTATCAAATACATGAAAAATATATAAATCATTTGTCTACATGTTGGAGTAAGGTAGAACCCACGTTGGTTGAATCCTAATACTAGCTTGAAGAACAAAGTGGGCCAAAAATGTAAGGATATAAATGAGATGAACGATCTTTCAATATCAACTTATTTTTAATAATACAAGAGAGGATGCAAAGAAGTATCGATGAAAACAAACAAATATCATTTGTGATCTCAGAAGAGATCAAAATTCTTAGCTAGATACATCGGTTTCAAGTTTTCAATGCATTTGAATGAATATAACTTACTCAAATATGAATATCTTAAAGATCAATCGGTGTCAAATACATGAAAGTACATAAATCATTTGTCTACATGTTGGAGTAAGGTAGAACCCACGTTGGTTGAACCCTGAACCCTAATGCTAGCTTTGAAGACCAAAATGGGTCCAAGAAGGTAAGGATAGAAACGAAATGAACGATCTTTCAATATCAACTTATTTTAATCCACACTAGAGAGGGTGCAAAGAAGTTGACATGTGAGTAATGGTATAATAAGTGATGTCCAATGATATATACATAGAGAGGACAAAATGAAGGAAAGCCATGTGGAAGTATTGGCAAAGTTATGGGGAGCCGTCCTATCCTTGCTCCCCCATATGCAAAGGTGGGGCTTGTTGTCTATTAGCTTCACACCAAGGCATCATTTTCAACTTATCTTAATGTGGGTATTTGAGTTTTCTTAATGCTTTTGACAATCAAATCTTGGATTTAGAAGTGGTTTGGTTTATTGAATTGATATATTTCAATATCGTTCGTTCACGTCTCTTTTTGACTTTTTTTATTTGTCGATTTTATTAGATGTTGTAATTGAAATTAGCATGACGCTCATGGTCGGGTTATTCTTTTTTTGACTTTTCTTTATTTGTCGATTTCATTAGATGGTTTAATTGAAGTTAGTATGACATTCTTGGTTGGGTTATTGTCAGCTTAAAATAGATTTTAGTCATTGATAGTTAATCCTACTTTTATAATTTTGTTTTACAAAACTTTTTTTATCTAATTTGTTAAAGCTTATATATCTAAAAATTGGTATTGTCCAATAACTTATTTTGATGTGAATTGACATTATGTGTTCAAAGCACATTACCTAGAAAAATAAAAGATCAATTTGGTAAATTTTAACCTCTCTAGACCTTAGGTTTTTTTTAATGATTATTATAAGAATTTTGCATGTATTTAATTAGTGACTTTCATTATGGCATTAATGGGGGTTTAATTAAAACTTCAAAATTCAAATGAGATAAATAAATTTGGAATCAAATTAATTAAGAGGGTTGGTGTGATTGAAAAATGATAATCTTCCATAATAATTGATGGCCTTCAAACTCCTCCAATAAAATTTCCATCATTAAGTTATATTTTCCATCATTAAACCCCATCTCTATCAACATGCCCATTTTGAAATCCAAAAAAGTAAAAAAAAATACAAGCGGTAAAATTCCCTAGTGTCAAAATCGAGGAACCTTAATTACCTTTTAGGGAGGTTACATGGTAAATTTTTATAGGCTCCTCCCTTAAATTCTTTATGATTAAAAGTAACCTTCCAAGGCTCCTCCAATTATTTTCTCTGTCATTAAAATTTACCATTTTAAAATTCCCATGGTCAAAGTTTACCATGAGAATTACAACATATATAAAATAAAAGGCCAAAAAATAAAATCAAAATTACGAACCCTTATATCTGGCTCAAATGATAAAAGATTGAAAATGGGTTACAGAATAACTAGGTTCATATCCTAGGTACTATAACATAATATATAAAATAAATAAATGTAAAAAATTAAATTAAATTACGAGAACGGAAACTGAAATATAAAAAATATGATGATAGATAAATAACTAATGTGATAAATGTTTGAATAATTTGATCACATATTATATTAAAAAGTTTTATAATAGAGTGATACCAATAAATTAATTTTTGTGTTTCAATCATTTGGGGAATTGGAAGATTGAAAACGCTTTTTAAAAATACTTTTATTTTAATCAAAATTGTCCAAATTTACACCCGTGGAGTCACTCAATATTCTCCCAATAGTGGGTCAAACGTCCATGTGCAATGTTTTTAATTAATTGTACATTGCACAATAATCCATGCATTGCTTCTTTGCATGAAATGCATGATTTTCAATTTAAATGACAGCTTATAATGATTTGAGTTGGCTGCGTTACTATCTCAACAGGTGCAACATAATATATCAAATCAAAACCATATTATATAAAAGTTTATTTCCCATTACCAAAAATAGAATACTAACAATATAAAATAGAATCTTATTCCTTTTTGTGTTATCCTTTGCTTCTCAAATTTATTATAAATCTTGGCTTTATTGTGTTATCCTTCAATACATATATTATGTGTGTGACTCATTAAGTAGCTCATAACACAACATGAGTCATGGGCGTAGGGATAAATATAAATGTTTATGATGTTTAGTATATTTTAATTTGATGTATTTTAGTGCAGTATTCTTTGTAGCGTTTATTTTGTAGGCTTAAATATATCTTTCGCAATTAAGCGTGTGTGCATCGTTGATGTGTCGTGTAGCATGCGTAATTCTTAGCGTGTCGCACTTAGTTGACAGGTGATACATCAACGATGTTAGGCGGCGTTTGTTTTAATTATTTATATTGTGATAAGGAGCATGTTGAGTTGAAAGCAGCGTTAAGAAACGAACGATGTTTTAAAAATGAAATCGAATTAGTCGGTCCGACCATCAATCAATGACTTTTATGGTTTTGATTTAGCGGTTAAATAATTAGTTTGATGCTGTCAATGAATCGATGCTTTCCTGCTCGATTATCGATCAGGTTCTTTAAAATCTTAAACTTGACATTTTACTTAAAAAATGCTTAAAGCCAAGTGGAGACATAACCAAACAATCAGACATTTATGTACCTAATCTGATGAGGTATATGATAGGAGCAGAGCATCGCCGCATTGGATTAGAAATTCCAGGTTGGCAAGCCTTTAAATTAATAATTCACCTAAATTAAATTCACTTCATCTCTTCACTTTTCTTTCCAAGAGGGGTACGAACACAGCAGCTCTAAACTGAGCAGCGGCACACTGGATCCTGCCCCACTCCAGCACGTGGACCCGCAGATACTTCAACTCTAAAGAACGGTCAACATTTGATGAAGACGCTGTTGTGTACAGTGCTTTTTGTACGCTTTTCCATACACTAGCATCACCCCATCAACGCTCGATTCGAGATTCGAAAGGAAAAGCCTGCTTTCCCTACACACACTATAGTAATATTTATACATAAATGATAAAGAAATTAAATTAGAATTACATGTATCTTATATCTTTATAAAAATAATTATTGTTTAATTATAAAATCAAATATTTAAAATTTTTTTCCAAAAATACTCCTCACCCATCCTTTTTTATGGTAGTAGCTTTAATGTATTATGATAATAGGTTCAGTATATTATGGTGGTAGTTTAACTATTATCATAACATATTAAAGTAGTGTTTGTTTTTTTGATTTTTTTGCTGAAAGTTAAACAAAATTTAAAAAATATATATATGAATAGAAAAAATAAAAATATTTAGTTTTTTATTAAGAAAATATATTCAATTAAAACATATATTTTAAACAAGAATAAAAATTAACACTTTTTTTTGACATTGATTATGATAAAAATCTTAAACATTATCTTGACTGACCAAATCTTATTTAATATTAAACTAAATAAAAATTATATTATCAATTGAACCAAAAGTCACTAAATCTGTATCATAATATATTATGTGATATAATAGTGTTTATTTGATATCAGCAGGTTATTTTGGGTTTTTAATCTTTAGCTTAGATAAATCCTGATATGTTTTGACCTTAACCTTGGATGATTTGATAACACAAAATAATTCCTGCAATTGGAAGGCTGAGCTTTTGATGGAAGGTGAGGCGTGCCCAAAGGCCATGATATGATTTCGCCGTTAAAGGAGGGGTAATCTCGGAATAAAAAAGGTAATTCGGATGCCAGGTCAGCAAATGCCACGCTGTCAGTGGCTCCCTATGAGGAGGGAAATGCACGCGCAAGTTGCCGTTATAAAGCCTTCTCCATTCTCTTCCCTTCAAGAATCAAGCTTCACGTTCAAGGCGTGTTAGTGTTGCTCTCATTACTCTCTCTCTTTCTGCTTTCTTTCTCTGTCATCTCTGCTTGCTTCTTCCCTGTATTTTCGATCTTTCTTTGATTTCAAGCAAGTTGGTTGATTGATCTTCTTTGCTATTTATTGCTTACTTTCTTTGAATTTTTGTTTTTTGGATTGATCGGAGATGAACAAGTGGGAAAAATCGTTGAGAGAGGATAATTCCTGTCGCGGGAGGAATAATCCTTCTTTCTCTTCGAGCCTTTTGGATGAAATTTATCGTTCGATTACCGATGGTGATGAGGATCAGAAGATTGCATTTCTACGGAGAAACGACGGCGAAGAAGCATAGTTTGAGAGCGGCAGAGGCGCGTCGGGAGGAGAAATGACGAGGTTCGAGGCAGCGGTGACGGAGAGATGGATGGGAAGAAGGAAGGTAGAAGATTGTTTCCCCGCCAACGGGGTCATTGACGGGATTGATAGAAAATGGCGAGTACAGTCACAATCAGGATACTCTGTTCTTTAGCTCTAGTTCAAGCTCTTCTGATTCCAGTTATGGCGGATTTTCCTCATCGGAGACGGAATCGGTAGATTATTCGCTCCGGCTAAGCCTAGACCGATTCGAACCGCTCGTTTGGAGAGGTCGGAGAAGGCTTTGTCCTATGGGCAGAGCGAATTTCACCTGTTTGATGACTATCGCCATCACTCTGCGATCACCAGAGAGACGTCGAAGAGCGAAGAGATTCTCAAGTCGAAATCGAGCTCCTGAAGATCTGCAGCAACCTCAGAAGAATTGAAGCAGCCAATCTCACCTGGAGGCCGACTCGCGACGTTTCTCAATTCACTTTTCACTGCAGGAAACACTAAGAAATCGACAAAAACCGCTTCATCAGTGGGAGGATTCGAGGATTGGAGTTCCGAGGGAAGCTTAATTCGCAGCCTTCAACAACTTGTTCTTCAGCCTCCTCATTTGCAAGATCATGTTTAAGCAAAAATTCTCCCTCCACAAAGGAGAAATCCCGCAATGGCGCCAACAGAACAGTCAGATTCTTCCCGGTTAGCGTTATTGTAGACGAAGACTGTCGTCCATGTGGCCATAAATGCCTGTATGGAGAAGAAATCTCAACTCAAACGTCGGCATCAGAAAAATCAACAAAGAAATGAAAGGACCGCCTCAAATTCCAAGAAGCAGCTGCAAGAGAATTACAGAGAAGCTTGCATCAGAAGAAAACCGATAACATTTTCAACAATTTTCATGTCAATTACGAAAGACGATGAAGATGATGATGCTGCAAGTTGTTCAAGCTCTGATCTATTCGACTCGATCCTCATTAATCGGTAACGAAGGTATCAAGAAGAACTTCCAGTGTATGAAACCACTCATATAGATACTAATCTCGCCATAGCTAAAGGCTTGCTTGTGTAGTTAGTTTCCAAAAAATCACAGTTCTCAAAAAAAAAAAAAAAAACTGAATGTTATTATTATATATTTCCGTGAATATCATCTTTTGAATCAGTGCAGTTTGTTCTGGCTTTCGGTTTTGAGACAGTTTTTTTTTTGTTTCTTTCTTTGTTGTTTTCCTGCAAACCAAACAAAGAAGAAAAAAAAAAAAAAAAGCGGAGAGAGAGACTGATAGTGAAAACTCTGAAAAGCATGAACTGTAGGGCTGATGATCAGATGATTTTGATTACCAGCAGAAAAAAAAAAAGGAAAAAAGGAAAGAGAAGAAGGGAAAATGAAGATTCGAGATCGTAATCAGAAGCAAAATGTGAGTGATGAGTAGAGAAGGCAGATCTTCGCCCATGGGAATAGAGAAAGTGAGAGCTTTTGCTTTCTTTCACAAGAACTGGATTGGTCCTTACTTGAAGATAGCGTTTTAGCATCTCTCTCTCTCTCTCTCCTCCAATTCCAACCTCCTTCAAAGACCAAGAAAAGTGATTTCCACTGGCTAAAATTTTGGGACCTCTCCCTCCAAACACAACAAAGAGAGAAGATGCCTAGATGATGCTATTGACCGCTGCTGGAACTCTGTTTGGAACTCAAGAAAGAGTGGGAAAGCAAAGGAAAGGTAATTTTATCTTTACAACAATTCATCTTTCCATTTGATGGAAACCTTAATGAGAAAGAAAAGGAAATTACAGAAAATCTTAAAAGTATAAAACTTTGGAAGGAAATAAAATTTCTTCCAATTAGACCCAAAAAATTAACCCTTTTTAAGCTCCATAAAATATTTGAAATGTTGAAAGAAATTTATTCATAAATAAATAAAATATATTCTTACCAAATAAAACTACTCACTTTATCAATATTCTTGTTCTTCATCCCACTTTTTGTTTTCACCCCCACATTTCCAATTAGAAAAATGTTAAGATCGGGTGAGAACACGCATCAAACACAAACATTAAATTCAGAGGACACAAACAATAAAATGTGTTTTCTATGTTTTTAAAAAAGCAGTTTTCAAAAACATGAATCAAACAACTTCTTGTTTTCTCATAAAAATCAAATTTTAATCCCACTTTAAGGGGAAATTATAACACTATTTTTCACATTTAAGTTCAACTTCTAATAAAATTGAAAAGTAAAAAAAGTCATCTATTTTAAATATTCTTCACAAAATAAGCCAAAGCTTTGGCATAAAGAGCAAGTATGGTGCCACTCAAGTAAATATGACCATGACTACCATTGCTTGCTTTTACTCATATCCTAACTAAAGGTCACCCAAATGAAAATACTTTTATATGTGTTGGCAAATCATCCTTAAACTTTAATAGTTCCTTGTTCAAACTTGGGCTACCATTAGCCCACTATGGTTTTAAAGACATGCCTTTTAAATATAGGACATTAGCCCTTAAAATTATAAGTTTTGGGATCATGTAAATTCTAGTTAAAAGCAAGAGAAAAAGTTTAGCATGAGGAATCTTGCTAACACTAGCTTGATGATTGAATAACCCAATCAAACAAAAATAATTATATTACCATCGTGATAATTATGATATGTCGTTAATAAATAATCTAATTTCGGAATTATATCAAAATTATTTTATACATAATGTTATTTAACATCTTATTATGCAATCTAGTTTTGAAATTACACTCAGAATTACCATGATGGTAAAACATCAGGGATGAAACTAATAAGGACTCGGTAGGAGCAAAGCCCCTAGTAAAACTTGTTTGAAAAAAAATTCCCCTTTGTATACAAGAGGATTTAAACTTAGTACTTGCTCTATCTTACTACAATCATCGTATTGAATCATTGAGTTACAACTCGTGTTGATTATCTTTTCAAAACATATACACTATGCCTTCCTCAAGATTAAATCCTAATCACTCCAAAACATTGAATTCTATATCATAAAATAATAACTTATATGGAGTTTGATAACTAAGTGAAGTATTTAAGAAGTAATCATTTATAGTTGGGGTCAAGAACTAGTTCTAAACTAAAAATATTAAATTATGAGTTTGTTGGTATTAGGCTTAATAATGACTTTATGAATACGACACGACTACGTGACTAGCATGCAAAGGCTACTAACATCAAAATCATATAAAATATACTCTTTATAGTAAAAATGTAACATGATCATATGATTAGAAGCTAAAAATAAGAATGAAAATGTGTATGTTTAAGGAGGTAGTGGAGTTTACACCATAATTGAATAATAGTACAACAAGAAGGTAGATAAAATATTCCAAATATTTTGGTAATGCCCCATTTGATGCTCGATTATTTAAAGAGAAGGTGTGTGTTAGATAGATAGACAAATGTTTATTCAAAAAAAGATGGAAATTAAATGGTTGTGGTTGTGGGGGGATTAAAATGTTATACCACTGGCTGTGTGAGGTTTCCTTGAAGATTCCGTACAGTAGGTGAAGTGGGGAAATTTGCCAGCAATGATGGAGAAGAATAATGCTTGTGGGGGTGGGAAGGAGTTGAAGAGACCACCTAACTAATAGGCGTTGACCCTTCCTTACTCCTCTAGAGATTGCCCCCACTCTATTTAACAATTTCTCATCATTTTGTTAAAAAATATTTTCCTACTGATTTTATGTAAAATTTTATTGATATTTGTTTTATTATGTGTCTCATATCTATGGGGAAAAAAAAGGGCAACTATAGATGGGAGACGGAGCATAACCATGATATTTGCCCTCAAAACTTGTTTCATTTACCAGAACAAAATATTGGGTGCACGATATAAGGGTATTTTGCAATTTTTATACTTAAAAGTTATTATAAATATACTCTACAATGTAAGCTCACATGTAGTGAAAGTTTTATAATATGGATGTAAAGACATTATTGAACATCAGATTTATGTGTATTTTTCTTATTTTACTTTAATTTTACTAGTATTTGCTGCACAAAATACAACAATATTAATATAAGACTATTACTAAAAAAAATTTTGCCCTTCAAACTTGTCTTCTTTTATTGGGAAACGAAAGATAGGGCACAAAGCTAGATAAGGGTATTTTTGTAATTTTATCATACCCAATATTATTATAAATACCTATTTAACTAACCCGATTAAAATGCAATGAAAGTTTCGATCTTGTTTTTTCTTTAATTTTATTATTGGGTGCACAAATCACAACAATATTAATAGAGAAAACTACTAAAAAAATTGCATCAAAATTATTATTTTTCATCATCCTTAATCATTTGAGAAGAAAAGTTCATAAGATTTATTAAAAGCTCTAATATGAACGAAAAAAAGTCTTCTAATACCTTAAAAATATGAATTTATGCGTCATAACGTTATTAAGCATCTTCTTATGATTATCCTTTTTATCTAAATGATTATCCTTCAGATGTCTCAATATCATTCGCAAACCTTCAATAAATTATGTGTTTGATGATATAAAATTTTGTTTACATTTTCGTACAAAAGTTCATTTCTTTTGACAAAAAAAATACAGAATTTTCTTCCATGATATATTTTTGTCTATTTCAATTATTATTTTCTTTTATAGTAATAAAAATGGCACCACCAACTTATGCTAAGAGTTGGTCACAACCTACAATTCACCTAACAAAATTCTCATCTTTTTCCAGCAATTTATAAAAATATATATGTATGTCATGCCATGAAGCAAAAAAAAAAAAATCTGTTTCAAATTGAAGGAGAATATATGGAAAAAAAAGTTAGAAAAGACAGGGTCTCAAGAAATGGACCACCGAATTATTATTATTATTATTTTTTGGCTTTAGAATTTAGATTGCTTTACAAGTGTGGGGGGATAAAAGACAAATCCATCTGGTTGGCGATCCCGAGAAGGAGAGTTTCCCCATCGCTGTTAGAGCTTTTTCTTTCTCATATAAAGCTCTGATAGAGGAGGAGCTAGGAAAGAAGGAGATGATTATATTCCCATCCATCCATATTCCATCAATCGCATTCAAACAAAAGTAGCTATTATATTTATGCCTATGTTTCATTATGTTTTCAAAATTTGTTTTTTCACTACAGTTTTTATTTACTTTTTAGTTGGGAAGTTTGTTACATCAGTTTTAAAAAACAGTTGTGCACTTAAGTGAAGAGTAAAAGCTGATAAAGCGTTTCTCATATTCTCAAGTATTATGCAAAATCTTTTTTTTTTCTTCTTAATAAAAAAATGCTATCCAAATTTTTTTTTCAAAAACTATTTCCTATAGGAATTTTCAAAATGTATCATGTTTTTGTAACTGTTAAAATGTTTAGGAGGATTTTTGGTGGCAACCGAATTATGACGTCGAAAATATTTTGGGATCTCGTCCAAAAATGGATTTTTGTGAGTTCTATGATGATAAGATGGAGGAATTGAGAGTCATAAAGGCTAGACTTAAAGGTTCAACAGTGACCTCGTGGGGGTATGACATGACTCAATTGGAGAGCCCTGGTTTGATATAGGGTTTTTATATAGTATACTTGGAAGCCACTATTAATAAAATACGCTTTCCGTCCATGAACGTAGATCACATTGACCGAACCACACGCAAATCTTTTTGTGTTATTTTTATTTTTCTTATTTATTCTTTTCCTATTTGTTGTTTATTTTGCAATAGTAACCGCTTTCAAGTTCATGCAAATAAAAATTTATGACATTTATTTCTTATTTTTTCACATTGTTATGATATTGGGTAAATCCTCATGATTTTGTTTTTAGTTTTATAAAACGGTTTCATACCAATTGAATATTATCTACATTTATTAATTCATAATATTTCTTATCTTAAATCTAGACCATAGTCGTAGACTTAATAAACAATAACCAAAAACATTTAAATTTAAAAATTTATTATTTTAATTAGAAAAGAATTATGAAAATTTTATGTAATTAGAAGATTATTTTGGTTTTTAACAATTAAAAAAAAAGTGTGGTTGTCGTGTTATTTGATTCCAATATATCAGATTCAAAACCAACATCATTTTATATCTTAGTGAAAAAAAAAATTTGTCTCATATGTTTCTTCTAAAGAAATAAAATTTTGATTATGTATACTAATATATATATTTTTTTGTCTCATATGTTTCTTCTAAAGAAATAAAATTTTGATTATCTTATATAATATATATATATATATATATATTTTTTTTTTGTTACATATTGTTGTTATAGTACTTTCCATGATAAAAACAGACCTTGGTCTGTTGGTCATCACCGTTCAAGGCCATTGCATTGAATTGATACTGGTGCAAATATAAATTGGGAGTGAATTATTCAACTACTATATTCATTTGTCAATGGTTTTCTGATTCCTGAATTTCCATTATAGTCTGGTTGGTTCAACCACCATCTTCATTATAGTAGAGTACCAAAATTTTCAAATACCCACCACCCCAATTCAAAGTAATGTAATAAAACCTTTTTCCTAATTGAAAAATAAATAAATAATGATAACTATTATTTCATATTATGCCTCTTATGGGATTAAAAGAAAATTATTATTATTATTATATCAGTATGAATTCTTTTTAATCAAGTAAACATGTTTTCTTTATGTTTAGAAATTGGAAAACATTTTACAGATTTAATTATATATCGTTATAAATTATAGAAAGGCCGGTGATCATTACAATTTAGGATAAGTAACTTATTTTATGAAAACAATTTTTAAAATGGACCAACTAAGACATATTTATACCCGTGTCCTTGAGGCCCGGTTGAAGTGGTAAAGAGGTGGAATGAAGAATGGGAGGTCTTAGGCTCGAATTATTACAAGAATAGAATATTATTGTAATGTAAAGTGAATGGGATTCGGTATACAAATGTCTTTGATGTTTGACTATATATTCAACTTGACTTTTAACACTACAAAAAATAGTCGATTTAGCTATGGATTTTAGCGACGGATTATATCCGTTAGAAATTAGCGACGGATTAGCGACGGAAACCAACAGCGGCTGGAATTTGCAAGCGGATGTATTAGTCGCCGTAAGCGAGAAGTTGGCGGGAGCTATTAGATAGCGGCGGATTATAGGTTTCGTCGTTTATATTGGCGACAGTTGTCGGCGGATAATATTTGATCGGCAAATTAAAGTGAAGTTGGTGACTATTAGGTAACGGCAGTTATCGGTTCGTTATATTAGCGACGGATTATCGGTTAAATCGCTATAGAACTTCGATGTTGTGTCACATTAACTAAATTTAGCAAATGTTTAGCTATTTATATTTTTATGAATATTGTGATTCAAGAATAGCATGATAAAATGTTCAGATAATTAATATTTTAAACTATTTTAGTTTTATATATTAATATTATTTTTCTCATATGGTTATAATTATTTTTTCCTTACAATTAATGGAACTTTAATAAAGAATTTAAAAATATTATTTATTGAATTAATCATTTAAATTTGGTTGCCTTTGTTTTTATTTGTGAAGCAAATTTATGCTAACTTTTGTGTAATGTATTATAATAGTTAGTAGTTATTTTTTTGTGAAACAATTATTTATAAATAATAATTATATAATATAATAAATATGAGAAATAATAACAATAAAACATATATAAAATAAATAGAAAAGTATTACTAAAAAATAAAATCTTTATTACAAAATGTAAAATTTTTCTATAGACCATATTATTTATATTTACAAAATATAAATAGAAATAATTATACAACATGCCATAGACCATATTTATATTTTAATATAACTTTGGTAGTATTACTTTTACCAAAACAATGCCTGTTTATTTTAGGCAGCACAACTGCGTCGTTTTTGAACTCCTAAGTCACTTCTTTTGTTTTTGCGAAATCCCCTAAGTCACTTTAACCTAAACACAAACCTTATTCTCTTGGTTTTTTTTTAGGCAGTAGCCTAAATTCCCAGTCGTTCCAATCGATGTAATTCTTGGCCCATCACTTTACCTTCAATATCGCCACGCTATCCCGTCCTTGTCATACTTTGGTCTGCCATGGCCAACCTGTAATCATTTTCTTTGTTTTGCTCAAAAAAGTCTCGTGTTTTCTTTTAAAACTCACCTTGTGCTGTCGTAACAATTTGGGTTATTCTTGGAATCGTGGATGTCACGGCTACGGCGGTTGATGATTTTATTTTGTTGGTATGTTGTTTTTCTTCTTTTGATATAATCTCCAGTTTTGATTTGTTTGTATTTGTAAGACCCGAGAAATTCCAATTTACGGAATAAAGGGCAATCGTAATTTGATTACAAAATGGTAATTAGGTTTAAAATAATAATTAATTCTCTAGATCTCAGATGACAAAAGCGGATTGCAGATTGGAATAGATCTCATGAATCTGGATTAATAGCATTAAAATTTAAGTAATTTTCGAGATAGTTGGATCGGCCGTTTTTGAGGGCATCGCGTTGGGTCTTGAGTAAAGCGATTTCCGACGCAGCGAAAGTCACATGTAACTGCGTCTTTCATGTCTTAAATTGGTATGAGTAAAGAAATGATGAAAATGGACGAGGACGGCCCAGAGGTAGTCATGAGATATCGAATCTGGTAAAAGAGGGACGTGGTCGTTTAAGTTGATTAAGTCGCGAGAGGACGAGAATAGGGAATAGTCTTGCCACCGTTAAATTCGAATGAGGAAAACATTGAGAGGGCAGGCGTTTTAGGAGATCTTTGTGGCGCCATTTCTTTGAGAGCTTTTAGAGGTCAGCCTGCAAGATCACAGAGCAATCGGACTAGTTGGATTCGACGGACGAAGGGAGAAACGTTCTGCGAGCAGGGCTCTGCGTGACCGGTTGTGAGTTTTAACAAACTCCGAGAGGTAGGATTTTCCTCTTGGGTTTTACTGCCATTTAAGTGTGTTTTACTAATGTTTCGGTTGAATGGCGCGCGTGAGGCCGGATTCGATCGATCCCGAAAACATGGGGCCAAGATTGGCCAAATTTTTTAGAAACTTGGAGAGGCCGTTTCTGTACAGTCCCACGTAGGGGCTGTTTGGGTTACGATATTGTGTTGATTTATGTATAAATTTGTGCTGAGTATTTATAGGCGAAATGGCCGAAATCAGGGTTCACTAAGTGAGCCCAGATGTTTTGTGTTTAAGGGAATGATGGCGAGGGTTTCACTATTCTAGATAATTCCTAGAAATATATATTTTGTGAAAATGCGTGTTGGTCGAGTGATTTAAATTAAATTACTCGTGTATGATCGATAGCTAGTGAGCTAATTTTGATGTGTGAATTAATTAATTTACATGACATGATTGTGTGAATTGGTTGTTTTGTAAATGTATGCATGTTTATATATTTACATGTGAATTAGACTGTAGTGGGATTGGCACACATGCATTCCATATCTTATTTAGACGTCACAGGGCTTTAGGAGTTAGTGCGTGAGATGAGTGAAGGAAAAATGGTTCGGTAGTCTAAAATTATTAAGTGATCGGAGGGTAGTCAGGCACAAAAATATCAATCGTCGGACGACCCGATTGATATATACATCGGAGGGTTGTCGCTCTTAAAACTAATATTCTCGCGCTCTGAGGCTTAGGCGAGTGTGAGAGGAGTCGGTGAGACTGGGATCGAGTTAGTCTGTAGACATTCAAGTAGGATCATGTATTTGCTTGAATGTGTTTAATTGGAACTTTGCCTTTGCACTTAGGTGGTAGAGTAGCCCATGAGAGGCGATTCTCCTCTTTTGAGCTTTAGCTCGCCGTCGTGGGATCCCCCTTTTGGTCGGGGCGTGCGAGGGGAGACGGCTCTCGTCCTAGAGCTGAGCGCTAGAAGAAAGCGAGATGTGGCTTTGTTGATGTTTACATGTATTAGGCTCACTTAAGTTTAATATATATATGTATTGTATAGTAGTTTATTAAGCTGCTTGAAGCCCCATTGGATATAGTTTGGATATGCATATTGAGTCTTTGTTATGGGCCCCAGTGGCCATGTTGGATATATGTGCATATATTGAATTTGTTTGGAGACGAGGTTTATCTGCAGTCTTGTATTTGGGTGGGTTCCGTACAAGGAGACTACGCGAATTTTAAGTGGGCGTCGGGTAGCCCGACCTCTGCTAACCATTACGGGTTGGTAGTTATGACCGGGTTTTAGGCGTCCTGACTTAGTATCGGGGCTGGTATGTCGTCTGGGGGCTTGGGGGATTTGGGCTTAGGCCATGAGTGCTTGGAGTGTGGGGCGTAAACTGGGTGTGGTTCGTGTCGAGATTTAGGTGTGAGATTATCTGAAATCACGGGACAAACTAGGACACTACATGCACGTGTTTGGTGTTTTGTGTGATTTGATGAAATGTTGTATGAATGTTTAATGAATGGTATGTGTACCATGTTATGAGTTGTGAAACTTTGTGTGCTTAGTGATTAGCACATAGGAAAACAATATTGGGAGTTTTACAGTGAGTAAAACTGGAAGAATAAAATAAAAAGTAAATTTTTTAGAAATTTATTTGGTTTATTAGTAATGAAATATATTGTAATAAATTTTACTTAGTTTAGTGTTAGATCGGGAAGTTTTGAAAATTTTGGGACAACATGGTCGAGAAAAAAATAAATAAATAAATAAAAATAAATTTTATAAATTTATTTGGTCATGAATGAAAGAAAATAATTTTCTAAGGTTTTACGGTGTAAAAGCTGAAGAAGGTGAATAAAATAATTTTATAAATATATTGGAAGTTGTATGTATGCAGTGGGTTAGGCTACTACATCAAAGGAGTAGCAGAAAAAGAAAAAGAAAAAAAAAATTTTGCAAGTGAAATTTGAATTTGGAGGAGTTGGTGTCGTGACATCCTTTTGGTGTCGCGACTGGTGTTGTGAAAAGTAGGGCGAGTTTGGTTGGGCGTGGGGTCGCGACCGGAGTGAGTGTCGCGACACAGTGCTAACCTGGTTAGGAGGAAGCGGCGTCGCCACGTAGTTGATGTCGGCGACATGGGTGGCGATGGCTGAAGCGACTTGATGTCGGCGACATCGTGCGGTCGCGAACATGGGTGGCGTCGTTAGGCTAAACGGGATGTCGACATCATTTTGATGTCGCGACATAGACCTTGATGTGTGAGCGAAATAATCGACCCGCTGGAGGTCAGCGACGGATTGTCTGAGTGGTGTTGCGACACCAATTTGATGTCGCGACATGGGGCTAGCTTCCAGGAGGTCGTGACCTGGAACGATGTCGCGACCTGGCCTAGGGTAGGCTGCCTAGGCGTGTCGCGACAAGTGCACGCCCGACATCGTAGCGACATCTGCGTGAGCTGCCTTGTAGCGACATCTGTATGACAGCCTGTATGCTCATGACGTACGACATAGACCTTCTTTCGCGATGTCTTGTAGCGACACAGGTTATGGAGTGTCTTTGTGCACCTAACCCAGTTTTTGTGACAGTGCATTGTTTAGGGTCACTGTTTGGACACTGTTCAAGAGCACTGTTCATAGGGTAAAAAAAAAAAAAAAAAAAAAAATTTCACTGAGGGTGATTTAAAAATTTTCTAAATTTTTAAAAATTTTCTTGAGGGTGATTTAGTATATGAAATATTCATATTGCATTTACTATAAATGCATTGACGTAGTGTGTGAATTTTTTTTTTCGGTGTGTGAATAGTTAAAGCATTGATTTTCTTTTAGATTATGGATTGATTCATCTATACCCAGATTTTGATTTTCTTTTAAATTATGAATTTATCCATGTTTAGAAAATGAGACCAGATCGACAGTGGATTGATTATCGGATGAAAGATGGTGCTTCAACTATGGTCAGTTGGCATTGAGGTTCATTAATTTTTCGAGTCACCCGGAATTGATGGGCCAGGGTAAGTTAGGTGTCCATCGATCATCGTAAGTGTCGAGTCGAAATTTTCAAGGCGGATCTTGCGGATATCATCAGCAAAGTATGGATTTGTCAGTGACTATTATCTTAGTATCTACATGGTGGGCCCTGCTCGAGGAAGATACTGGGGAACTCGATGTCAATTTCAATGAAGTCATAGACATAGGATTTGTCAATCCTCAACCATACAATGCTTTTGATACAATGCTAATTGATGTTGTCCGCCCTTCCTTTAATCCTAATGACATCGTGAAGGACCCAGAACCCAGTATTGCAAAATTATTTGAAATCTTTGGCGACGTCGGAGATACGGCACAGTAATAGATATCATTCAAAGTTATGCAACATTTGCGAGATTGTTGAACATTAATCTGAACACCATTTATCACGAGCGTGCTTATGATGATATTTGTCAATTGATAACCAGAGTTACTACCATGTCGGACAATGTGATGATTGATAGCTTCTGTGAAAAATTGATTCAAGGTTAGGTCTACCAGTAGAAAAGATTCATTGTTGCATTAATGGTTGCATGATATACTGGGGTGAAGATAGTGAACTTGCAAGTTGCAAGTTTTGTCACCATCCTCGTTTCAGGAGACCAATGTGTGGATCTCATAAGCAGAAAACAAATGTTCCTTATAAAAAAATGTACTACTTTCCTTGGCTCTCGATTACGAAGTTGTTGCATCTAATGCCACGGTAAAGATATGAGGTATCATGACATGAAGTCGAAGATGGTATTTATGCGTCATTGTTCGGACTACGACTTGAAACATTTCAATCAAACTCATCACGATTTTGCAAGCGAAAGTGAAATGTTATTGGGTCTCTTTCCATTGATAGCTTTAATCCATTTGGTGTCAGGACAATATTCTTCATGGCGGTTATATTGGCGCCACAATTTGCCCCATGGATGTGCGCCAGAAAGATGAATATATGTTTTATCTATAATTGTGCGGGCGAAAAAGAATCAAGGGAAAATTGGATGTTTTTTCTTACAACCTTTTAATTGCGAGTTGAAAACATTGTGGGAAGTGGGTGTATGTACATATGACATTTCGAGACGGAGGTGATTTTCAAATGAAGGCTGCTCTAATGTGGACAATTAGTGATTTTCTCGCATACTCAATGTTGTCGGGATGAATCTTGCGGGAAGCTTGCTTGTCACTCATTGCATGGAAAGATTCAAATGCATTTTACATTGAGTAAGGGCGAGACATCGTGGTTGACAATCATCTCGTAAGTTCTTACCAAGACATCATCAATTTCGAAGGAATAAAAATTCTTTCTTGAAGAAGATATGAGTGAAAAGTTGCACCACATGTCCGTCGGGAGGAAATATTAGAGCAAATTGAGCAATTAGGGTTGAAGAAAGTGTCGAAGCTGATGTTGAGTCACCCCTAATGCTCGTATTTTCAAGGATTGCGAATGTGTGGATGGAAGAAAAGAAGCATCTTTTGGGATTTACCTTATTGGAGCACAAACCTTATTCGACATAATCTAGATGTCATGCATATTGAAAAAAATGTCTTTGATAATGTCTTCAATACTGTTATGAATGTTGAAGGAAAAACAAAAGACAATGCAAAGTCTAGGGTGACTTAAAAAGTTTTGTCGACCAGTAGGTGCACAAAATGAGAGCACGGGCAAATATCCAAAAGCTACTTATACTTTGGATAAATTCGAGGAGGAAAAATTTTGTGCGAGAATGGTTGAAGAACCGATTTCTGGCGGGTATGCCTCGAACATGGCAAGATGTGTTGATATGAATAAGCTCAAATTATTTGGCATGAAAAAGCCATGGTGCCATGTGTTTATGCAAAGGCTAATTCAATAGCATTCGTGAACTATTGCCGGAGAATGTGTGGTCATCTTTAGCCGGAGAGTGAGTACTTTTTTAAAGATCTTACATCTCTGATATATGAGAGGAAGACATGAGGCGACTTGAAGATGAAATTCATTATTATCTCTACAGGCTTGGCGTATATTACCTCAAGTTTTGATTGTATGGAGCATTGATGGTACTGAAACACTCATATTATACTCGCGTCAGTCTTCCATTTTCCTGTTTATTTTAGAGTAATTTTATAGTTTTTGTGACTAGAATACTGATTTGATGTCTATTGTGAATGTAGGAGCATTGGGGCGAAAGGCGGCGGCGAGCGGATTTTGGAGCGAATGGGAACAAAGGCGATGGAAATTATCGTCGGCGTCGCGGCGTCTGCGTCGTGGCCAGCGACCCGCGTCCTTGGCGTCTGCATCGCGACGTCTCTGCTGGTGACGACCCGCGTTGCGGCGTCGTACGTCGCGACATACGCCATGTCGTGGCCAGCGACCGCGTCGCGGCGTCTCACGTAGTGAATGCGACCCGCGTCGCGCGGCGTCATCGCGTCAGCGACATCGCCGTCGCGCGACGTCTCCGTCAGCGACGTCGGCTGAGATCACCCTATCATTTTAAAGAAATCACGAAGGATTCGAGAAGGGTATGTCGGAGCGTCACGAGCGAAGGCACGAGTCGAAACGAGTGACCACGAACTTGAGGAAGTGCGGATTTGGCGCCTTTCATTGTTTGGATATTTTCGGATGAAGAATGATGTTTTTAATTCTAAACATTTCTTCTTTTCATTCATGATGTTCTAGATTTATTTCTAGGTTATATTGAACCTTGTCATATGTTCATGGATTAAAGTTTGAGCTTTATATTATTCGATTATTTCTCAATATGTTGTAACTATTCTATGCCTATGATTTAATCGTATGTTGATGTCGGCTAACAATGGCATAATTACCTTTGGAGATCAGAGATTCGAGATGAGGGTATTCGGGGATGCAGGTAGAGTAGACTTGGTTGGATTCGGTAAATAGAGATGTCCAGAGACACGAAGGTGGCAATTGGGGTTAGGACATTAATGCATTTCGAGATGCGAGGTCGGGATAGAGATATACCGATTCTATTCACTTGAATGAGCGGATATCCTCGAGAGGATACCTCGTGAAAAGATCGCTATTAGGTGACATATTATGTAAATATCTTGAATAACATATTTAGAAGATTAATCCATTGAGCGTGAGGAGATATAACCTAGGCTTCAAAACCAGAGTTCTTTAATTGAATCAATAGTTTAGGTAATCTTTATATTTGAATTCTCTTCTAGAGGTCATCTTCGGATATTATCTAAAGCGAACCTTTGTAGTCAATACTGTCCACGTGGATCGATATACGTACCACGAGTACTATACTACTTGGGCGGCAGCGTGAACTTGCCCATATAGGCGTATATTTTATACACCGCGTTTAAGCGTCAAGCATCCCCCATCCATTTAGGTATGAGCAAGGATAGCGGAGTCTGTTCAGCTCTAGATGGATGTACCCTTTTGAAGGTGCACAAAAAATAAATCATGAATTTGATATATCAATCCAATTTACAAAATGACTACTTATTTTATGTAGCTTGACAAGATTATCTTTAGGTACCTTCGAAGGTTGAAAAATAGTAATGCGCAATAAAGCAAAGTTGAAGGTTCTATATGCAATGCATATTTGGTTGAGAGACATCTTCATTTTGTGCTCATTATTTTAGGCCATATGTCAATACAAGACATCGAAGGTCTTACGAAATCTAATTATCGTTGATAGAGATAGAGAGAGAAAGACTCAAGAACATGAGGATGCTTTCCATTTTTAAGCATGGGGTAGAAGCATTTGGCAAGGAAAAATTTGATATCTTACTCAGGATGAATATCATGCGGCTATACGTATATTCTATTGAATTGTGAAGAAGTAAAGCCCTATATTGAGTAAATATCCCAGATTTCTTAAAGAAATGATTGAAAACTAATTTATATATGCAAAAATGTTTATGTAATTGCACAGAACTAATGGTCATTGCTATAGACTATTTGTGGCTAGATTAAGAACATCAACCATATGTTGAAGAAAGCTAAAAGTTGATGCTAGAAACTTGATAAAGACTTTGCATCTTGGTTTTGAGGCACATGTAGTAATAAAATTCAACTATATATATATTGATGCTAAACTTGATAAAGGAGCTTTGCATCTTGGTTTGAAACACATGTGAGTAATAAAATTCAACTATATATATATATATATATATATATATATATATATATATATATATATATATATATATATATATATATATATATATATATTGTTGGATTTAGTTACCCATGAATTCTTATAACTTTCGAATTTTCTATAGGCTCATGACACGATTTGAATCTCCGACCAATTCATAAGGACCTTGCAAAGGACCTTTACGAGAATGTTAAGAGCGTTTCTGGATATTATGTGAATGGATAAGTTTTCACACTTTGGGACATGGATCAAATAAGCAACCATGAATAGTGGAGTGTGCATAAGGGTTCTAATTTTAATTATGGTGGACTTTTATGGTCAACTAATGGAGGTTTTACAGTTGGAATACCCTGCATTACCACTGAAGAGAGTCATATTATTCAATTGTCAGTGGTTTGATCCGACACCAAGCATAGGTACAAGAAGTCACCTTGAGTATAAGCTTGTTGATGTGAACCACACGAGAAGATTCAATAGATATGAACCATTTATTCTCATGGAAGCGGCTTAATCACGAGGTCTATTATGCATCTTATCCAAGCACAAGGAAAAACATGTGTAATTGGTGGGTTGTTTGCAAGATAAAAGCTCGGGGGGTCGTGGAAGTAAACGAGACATCGAAAATTTTGCTATCAAATGCAGGAGCATTTCAAGAGGATGTCATCGAAAACCATTATATTGATATTCACGGACAAAGGGCCTCGATCATTAGTTGATCACGAGTTGTCCTTTTGTAGACATTGATGATATAAGAACTTGAAGAAAATGAGGAGGTGGAACTAGAAATAGAGTCGATGCGAATATAAAAGAATTAGATGATGATGATAATAATGTGACCAATATTGAAGATTGATGCCTTTTATATTATTGTGATCTTATGAATATGTTATAATATTGTTTTCAATTACTAGTATTTTCTTGCATATGTATGTACTTTATAGTAGTCATTTCATTATAAATGTGTTGTTTGTAATTATGTTCATTGAAGGTATGAGAGGTGGCCATTGACAGGAGCGAGCTAATTCTGCTTGGTCGAGAGGCAATTGAACTATCTTGCCTGACAGATCACCTTCAAGCACTTCCATCGGCTATAGGTTCGACACCTTCAATGTGAACTTATCACTGCCACCCTTCCCCACACGGACTGATCTGGAGTCTTGTCATCGGCACCAGCCGGGTCATCAACCACATGTGGTACCACACGAAGAAAGAATATAGAAACAGTTGATAGGAGACCACGTGGCCTTAAAATGTTTATTATACAGCTTATTGTTTTTTTTTTTGGTTGCTTGCTTTACAAGATAATTTATTTTCATATGAGATTTAACATTCAATATTCTTTTGTAATTTTTTGGAATAGATTTCTTCAGAGTGCTAGCGGACATTACTAAGATTTTCCAAGCATAGACTAGAAAAGGAGGGTGCAACATGGAGGGTTAATTGCACGCCAACACTAAGGAGTTCTATTAGGCCAATTTAAGGTATTTCATATGTACTTGTTCTCTTGTTATAACTATAACTATTATAATGGGTAGCATTTTGAATCCATCAACTACATTGTTTGAGATAGTACAAGACAAATTTTGTGTATTTGTATATGTACATCTAAATCTAGATGATGACTAGGAACAAAAAAAAAAAATTCTAATACCAATCTAAATTATCTTTTCTTTTTCTTAGTGAGGTTTTGGAAGCTGAATTTGTGAATGATGATTCGTATATATATATTCTTTTCTTTTTTTTTCGTAGTAGTCTTTTCTCTCTTGTATAGTAGAACTTCATCTTTCCTGCTTATTTATTTCTTTGATTCGTTTTTGTTGCTTTCAACTTGTTGCCCAGGAAAAGTTTGGTTTGTGATTTCCGACCATGGCAAAAGGTTTTAATAAAAAAGAAAGGAAAAAGAAAAAA